>VYZW01052401.1:29714-51138 GCA_013401315.1 Balaeniceps rex
CCTTAGAGCTACTGAGTGTTTTTTTTCTTGATTATAGCTTTTAATACTCTGTCATCAACTGAGAATAAAGCTGTTCTGGCACACTACCAATCACATCTGTCATGTTAATGAAACAAACTATGGAAACCTTTCCAGTTTTCTTGTTCCAGTTTGAAAAACAAAGGAGAACAATAGATGCTCCAAATAACATTGAGCTGTTGTATGATTTTTTAAAAGCTTCCATCACATGAACATTATGTTACAAGATTAATTGTTAAGTTGTGACACTGCATCTCAAATTAATTCTGTTCTATGGAAAATGTAATTACACTTTTTTTTTCTTTTCCAAGTAAGAACAGATTTCATAAGAAAGAAAAGTGGCAAAAAAATATCAGTGTTAGAAACCATTGCATTAAGACCATCTTGAAAAACCCAGTAGCTCTAAGGCCTATGATATTTCATGCTTCTCAAGCAGTGAGGGGCTAATAAAGGGAAATTGTGATCCACAATTCATTCAAGACAGCGAGAATGTTCCCACTGACATCATCTTTTCTTGGATGAGAACCTTTTTAAATAAGACATCTATCAGATTTCTATCAGTATAAATACTGAACATTAAAATAAAGTTAACATTGTGCTTATTGCATTTGTAGTAAAATAGGAAGGGATTTGCTGGCTTTCAAAGTTAATTTCATATTTGGCATCACTCACATTTGGGACCCCAGTGTCCTATGCGCTGCTAGATAGCTTCAGTGTCATGTCATTGCTGAATCAGGTAACTGGGCATACAGCCCACAAAGTGTGAATAAAAAACTTGGTGTATGAGTTTAGCATGAAGCAGTTGTAATTTTAATGAAAAAAATCCATACTCATTCCTTGTTCCAAATTAAACTCTACATAGACTATATTTGCTCTGTTGCTATTTTGGGGGTGTTCTAGTACTAGATCCTTTATTCTGGCACAGATTACTGCTGAATACACACTTTCCAAACATTTTATGTGAACAGAACATCAAAAGAATCTTAAATATTAGAAAGATTATCTTAATAAAATTAAAAATTATACAGAAAACATTTAATTATAAAGCAATGAATTACAGTGCCAAATAACTCAATGTTGTAAAGCAAATTATTATGAACTACACAAATTTCCTTTTGGTTTTCATTGTTTCATTGTCTTTAACAAAAATATGACTCATGAAGTGAAAGGAAAGGGTTAAAATTATATTACCAACATCTTATGCATTCTCTCTTTGCAGTTCTTAATATATTCTTGAAAACTATTTCTAGGGAAGAATTCAGATAACAGAAGGCTGAGCAGATGGTCATTTCCAAATTTATAGCTCCAGAAAAAGCAAAGGCTCTCATTGTTGCTGACATCTGAAGTTGATGCAAGAAGATGCCTACCACAACAGACGAAAAATGTAACAGCTAGTCAGCCCCGTGATCAAGCAGCTTGGCACTTGGTGACAGCATTTTGTCCATGTGTTGAAATCAAAAGAAAAATTAAACCAAAAGCATATGACTGCTTAGAAATCTGTTCATTTACATTCCTTTAACTGTTATCATTTTTTTTTGTTTTCAGAAATTGACAAAACCACCAAAAGTATGTTTCTGTTTGACAGAGAAAAAGAGAGAAACACATTACAACCAAAAATTTTGCATCACATGACCCATATTCGTAGATCTGAAATTGTAGTGAAAGAGTTGCACAAAAAATATTTCCTTAATATTCCAAGTTAAAATTTTGTCAATTGCTTACTTTCAAACACAACTGAGTGCAAAATCATACCCTATTATCAAGAATGTTTTAAATAATGGCTTAATATCTAGTATTTAAGAGGCAGTACTGCACTCCTCCCTTTTAAAGGTGCAGACTGTGTTTTATGTTGGAACAAGGGATCCCACCACCCTAAGCAGCTACAACTTGACACGACAACACATGAACATAGCTGGGAAAATATTATTTCCTCTCTTTCTCACCAAAACATAATCAAGGTTTAACTACTACCACAATGAATACATGACAAGCAGAATCTCACCTTATCTACTTTCCCACTAACTACTTTCTAATATATACTCGGGAACTGTTATGGAGGTGATAGCTTCTCTCTCACTCAAAGCTTTAATATTAATTAGATTATCGTGGATGAACAGCCAAATGCAAAGGACTACAAAGGTGGCAGCAGCTATTCACTTTTGTGTAAATTTTTAACCAAAGTGTTCTGGACTCTATCCAGCCTAAACATGAATTGACCCATATCTCCTCAATTCTAAGAAAGTGCTTTAATCAACTGACCATGGGTAACGACAAGAGAATACTTGTTTTGCTACTCTTCAAACAAACAAAACCAGAAGGATCGTAATGGGAATTGATGGCAGCTGTTCAGGAATTTGATTCAATAGATTAGAGCATGTTGAGAGACAAGACATAAGATCCTTTATTTTTAGTTATTTATTTATATCCCAAAGAAATTCATACCTAATCAAAGGAACTGAACCTGAAACATCAGTTCTTTTCGCTTGGAAAAGTCTAGGTATGTCTGGAAGAACAAATCTAAACTATGAGTCTGTCCCTTGTCTCTCCTCAGCTTGCCAGATGAGTTATTCTGAAGGGGGAAGTCAGGAGCTAATCCTATTCCCAGAACAAACTTTCAACTATCTTTTTTTTTAAATTGTAATAGTAACACTGAGAGGTTCTAACATTACATTGATTTGTCCAATTCTCATCTTTTCACTAGCTCTAAAACTAACAAGCAAATGTTCATTTCTCCATTGGAACAGGGATAATTGTCCTTTTTTTATTATAGAAAACCTGAGACACATGATGGTTAGACAATTTTCAAAGTTACTGCGGGAAATATATTTGGAACAGGAGCATCACCCTTATAAGCACAGAACTCAGAGACAGTCCCAATTCTCTGCTGTACCATGTTAACAATCTCTTTCATAGGTTTCCTGAAGTCCAGTACTTGTCACTACCCGATTTAAAGGTTATTCTAGAATCTCACAGCATAAATTACTAGAAACTGTTTTCTTGTTTCAGTCCTAAATTTTTTCATCCAGTTTATAGCTTTGTATCTTAAGACATACTAGAGGGCTTTTATTATGACAACGGGATTCCTCTTCCTCTGCAAAATGCAGTGTATTATCAAGTAATAGCATAAAGCAGTTCATTAATTGCTCTGCTCCTTTATCTTGTCTAAACCAGAGATAAGTAAATGTTTATTCATTCCCTTGTGTAAATAGTTTATATTGTTAAATTCATGTAAAACATGGATATAATATTTTTAAAGTCTTAGCATACTAATACAAGAATATTAGTGAAGCCAAACTCTGTGTTGCATTTGCAGTTTGGTTGCTTTCCTAAATGTTATATACTGTACAAAATTTATTGGTATTTACTAATTAAAACTCACAAATTATTATAATTTCATGTAAGATTTTACTTTGAGTTTTAACTGAAATAATTGCCTGTTTCTTAGGGAGTCCTTAACTAAGAGTAGATAAGAATAATAATTACTTTGAAAAAATAAAAGTACTCTATGAACTATAATTAATTAATTGTTGTAACACTCAGGAAGTGTTTCTGTTTATGTTTTTGTAGTACAGTAAGCTATGATGGGCGTTTCTAGGAGAAGCATTTTCAGTTTTGTGTGCAATGCCATTAGACACATGGATAAAATTTTAGCAAAGATGGATAAATCAGCATACCCTGAAGCTATGTGACATGGTAATAGTCTCTGAAGAAATCAGTGGCATATGGGAGTAAAGCTGATGAAAATATTTCTAGCCGTATGCTTCAGTAACCCAATTCAGTGAGCCAAATTCAAAATATCTGCTAATGGTGCAACTAACTGGCATTGATTTACATGTACGTATTGATGGGATACTGAAGGCTAACTCAGTGCTCAGGTACTGAGGGTGAGTAGACTGGGCTAAATTTCTTTTTTCTATTCTTTTCTCCTGTGTAAAACTAAGCAAGTTATTTTGAGGAGTTTTCATGAAAACTTTGAAGTTCTAATGTTGCAAATAATTTTCAGTACCACATCCTGAGCTCTGATCATCCAATATATTTGTCTATGTACTATAATATTTTAAACCCCTTTTTTATGCTCTTTTGCCATTCTAGATGACATAAGGAAAAAAAGAAAAAAAAAAAACTTTTCTTTGTTTGACTCTTTGCCTTTTGGGAATTATAGTTATTTTTTATTAGAAAGTAGGTTTCATTAACCTGAATTCATTCTTTACTCAAAGAAGATTTAATCAATTTATACTACTCCATAATCCATTAATCAAATTATGCTACTCCATAAAGTGCTTATAAATTGGTTCAGTTTACCCTTTATTTATGAGACAAATTAAGGAAATGAGAGAAGTTCCTTACAAAAATGAGATGCATGGTCACCATCTTTTCACCTTGGCAAGAAGCAGATTCCAGACCTGGGCTTTTCTAAATTCATCCTTTAATATTCCTCAAAAACAGGACTTGATTTTGATCGTAGCTGGGAGTCAATGCTTTTGTATGTTAGTTTCATCTAGATGCATCTTGTTGTTCAGAGCCAGACAGCCTTAACGAGAAAGTAAAAATGGTAATTTAACGAGAGGGAAGGTCAACAATTAGCTAACAGTGGGAAACAAAAGATTACAAGTGAAATAATTGTACATGCAGTCCTAACATGCTTAGCTGTAGGAATCATTCCTGGTATTTCAATGACTTTTACTTCTAACTTTGTAATGTTCTAAATATTAGACACTAGCATCTAAGGTTGAAAAAATAATGTCGGGGGAGTTTCCCAAGTCCTGAATGTCTTTCATCATAACCCATATGCCTCTCTTAACTTGATGTTAGGTGTTTATTTTACATAAAAATACAGTTTATAGCTCTATCAGGAGTTTCGTTTCTTTAAAAGTGATTTCCCATTTCAGCTTTGCAAATAACTAGTCATTAATGTATGAACTGCTGTGCTATTAATGGCTCTTATTTTCTACTCTGAACTGTTTCTTTTCTATTTCTTAGATACTTTCAAATTTCATATTGGACATGCACATTTTGTGTAAGCTGATTAGTGTTGGCACATTACCAGCTTGCTAATAGAGACTATTCCTTAACAGATGAACAACTCGATCACTAACAGCGTTGTCTAAACTATAAGAGCTGTTTCTCAACTAGTAGCTTTTGCTGTGTTTCCTGTAACATATAGGGTCCCTGTGACTAACAAGGCATGAATGTTACCAGCAAAGATCCTGAAGAGGTGGAGATCTGTGTAAAAAAGAGCAAGTGGTGTATTCCTGAAGAAAATGAGTCATATCCTTCAGTTTCATAATTAATTAAGTTGTCTTGCAAATCAGAATGTTCCTTTCAATGCCTGGAATGTATTTGACTTGGTTTTTTTTAATATTTATGGCGTATTTTTGGCACTATGCATTTTCTTAATCAACCATAAATGTTGTCTGAAGTGCAAGTTATCCAAATACAGTATGTCTGTGTTAACATAAATGTTGGACTAAACTAGTATATAGTTGGATTTGTGACCAAAACAGTGTTGATAACACACCAGTGCTTTTGCTACTGCTGAACAGTGCTTGCACAGCATGGAGGTTTTCTTTTATTTCCCACATGCCCCTCCCCAGCGAGTAGACTAGGGGTGGATAAGAAGTTGGGAGGGGACACAGCCAGTACAGCTGACCCAAGCTGACCAAAGGGATATTCCCCACCACATGATGTCATCCTCAGCAATAAAAGCACAGAGAAATGAGGAAGGGGGACGTTTGTGGTTATAGCATTTGTCTTCCCAAGTAACCATTATGTGTAACCATTATGTGTGCTGGTTTTATTATGCAACCATCCAACCAATTCCTTATCCACTGAACAGCTGCATTAAAAGAAGCATGGTCAGCAGGTCGAGGGAGGTGATTCTGACCCTCTACTCGGCTCTGGTGAGACCCCGCCTGGAGTACTGCGTCCAGCTCTGGAGCCCTCAGCACAAGAAGGACATGGAGCTGTTGGAGTGAGTCCAGAAGAGGGCTGCAAAAAGGATCCGAGGGCTGGAGCACCTCTCCTATGAGGACAGGCTGAGAGAGTTGGGGTTGTTCAGCCTGGAGAAGAGAAGGCTGTGGGGAGACCTTATTGCGGCCTTTCAGTACTTAAAGGGGGCCTATAGGAAAGATGGGGACAAACTTTAGCAAGGCCTGTGGTGACAGGACAAGGGGTAATGGTTTTAAACTAAAGGAGGGTAGATTTAGGCTAGATATAAGGAAGAAATTTTTTACAATGAGGGTGGTTAAGCACTGGAACAGGTTGCCCAGAGAGGTAGTGGAGGCCCCATCCCTAGAAACATTCGAGGTCAGGTTGGACGGGGCTCTGAGCAACCTGATCTAGTTGAAGATGTCCCTGCTCACTGCAGGGGGGTTGGACTAGATGACCTCTAAAGGTCCCTTCCAACCCAAAGCATTCTATGATTCTATGATTTTATGATTCTATGTCAACTTTCTCTCAATGGTTCCACAAAACATTTTATATAGTCTTACCCCAGTTCCATTTAAATAAATAATTATTAGATCATGTATCAGCAAATGTAAATATATGTTTTTTACTTTCTGTTTTCCTATATGCAAATTCAATCTTTGGTGCAAAAAACAGTGTTGCTTTCTACCTTTCCCTCACTTTCTTGAGGAGGCTTTTACTCATATTTTACTCGTGTTACTACCCATGCCTTAAAATATTCTGAATTCCTAATTTAAAGAGTTGACTTGCAGCACCCTTTATGTCAGTTATTGAAGGTGGGTTACCATGGAACCAGACATGGAAGATTCATGAATTCAGATGAACAGACAAAGGTGTGGAGTCAGTGCAAATCACCACTCTATTACAGAAAAAATTGGTTGCTACTCCCATATTGTTGAATCCAAGGACATCAGTGCTCAGGACAACCTATGTGCCTAAAGTGTAGTCATGGTCAGCCTCTCAAAGAAAGACAAGTGCTTTTCATCTTGAAACTGGCACATCTGGGAATGCTTAGTCACCTAAAGTATGGTGCATATAAGACTTAAAGGTCAAATTGGAAGTACCTAGCAAATGTAACTGACTTTAACTGTAGGCAGTGCTTGAATTGCTCTTTGAGATTCAGATGGGTTTTGGTTTATTAGTAACAATTTCAGCAGACAAGACTTGGCTCATTGTTTCACTTTACTTTCAAATCCAAGATACTAACACACTAATTTGGCCTATGAGGCCCTCTGCTTAGCACTGGTGAGGCCACACCTGGAGTCACAAAGATGATTAAGGGAAGACTGAGGGTGTTGGTACTGTTTAACCTAGAGAAGAAAAGGCTTGGAGGAGGGGGATCTCATCAATATATATAAAAATATCTGAATAATCTTTATTAATGATCTGGATGATGACCCTCAGCAAGTTTGCAGATGACACTAAACTGGGAGGAGTGGCTGAATTTGACTGCTGAAAAAGTCAGATGAATCAAAAAGTTATGGTATATTCACTTTCACTTATGTTAGTGATCTAACTCAGCTCTGTTACAGGATTATCATCATCACATAACCATTAGTTTGTTCCCAGACTCTCTCATGGGAAGAACCAGCAAATTTCCTCCAGAACAAAACAGAACAGTGTGGTTCTGGGGGAAGTTTCCAAGGAGAGAAAGTGCAGGTGAGAATGAATCAAACCTGGCTCCATCCACTCCACATGATTTTTCAGTATCATCCTAGAAGGGTTTTGTGCTATTTTCAGCACAAATCCAAAACATAGCCCCATACTGGCTACTATGAAGAAAATTAACTCTATCCCAGCCAAAACCAGCAAATCACCATATATCCTGAGCTATATAACACATGACCTCATTTGCATGCCCAAAATCTTCAGTCTAGTGCAGTCTGGGCTAAGAGGGCCACGATTCACTGTGTGCACTGCACTTGTCCCATCAAAGATGCTGGGTAGGCCTTTGCAAAAACCTCCTCCTTTCACACCTTGGGACCCAACATTAGATGGTCAAGCATAACGTCAAAGGCATTGTTAAAGTAAGGATCGGCAGCATCTGCTGCTCACTGCTTCATCCACTGAGCTAGTCATTTTATCATAGAAGGCTATCAAGTTGGCCAAGCATTGACTTATGCATGTCCAGTATTTTTTAAATGTTACTGAAATTGATCCTTCTTGCACCAGACTGGAGGTGATAATGGTTAATGGATTTGAATGATTCATGTTGTCTGAAAGCTTGAAGTTTTAAGATTACAGTGGGAGTATTGGAGGTCCCTGGGTTCTGATTTTCGTTTGAAATGGCTGCAGCACTGAAAATAACATATTGTCTAGCATATAGAGAGTAAGGCAAGGAACAATATAGTGAAGAGAAAGAGGCATCACTAAGTATATATTCTGTTTGCTTAATGTCTTATTAATATTCTACTAACGAGTTCTTTATTGATATCAAATAAGATGAATCACACTTTTTGTTTAAATTGTGAAAGCAAGTATTATTTTTCAAATTTTTGTAATCTTAAATAAATGTAAATTTTTTTTGGAAATGAAATTTCTTTAAGCATGCAATACTAGACAGTATTTCAATGAAGGCTGCTAGAAGCAACAGCAAGCCAAAATAGTATAAAAAATTAATTTAACAAATTAAAACCAAATAAGCCCAAGTGGAATAATAAACAAATGCTAACAAGTGCCATGTGATACACCAAACAAAGAACAAATCAATGAATATCCAAGACAGCTTAAAAAGGAGAATCAAGCAATAAAACCAGCAAGTTCATAAAATTAGTATATGCAATTTCCCAGATAAAGCCTGAAAAAGAGATTGAAAAGAGGAAGCATTTCTAAAATGGGACAAAAATAAAGATTCCCAGGTTATTATTTTTTAAATTTCTGTATGTATCATTATCAATCACAGCTGAGGCCTTCTCTATCTCTTTCCTAATCCAGTCATTGAATTTAGAACCAGTTATCAGAACTCAGGAAAAAACATTTTACTGGATGACCATATCATGCCAGATCACCTGATTCTCTGAGTCCTCCTGTAAGACTTGAAAGGTTCAGCTCTCTGTGACAGGAAAAAGTATGATTCATCATTTCTTTAGAATGTCATGATTTTCTTTTTCTCAGATTTGTTGCTGACTTAGCATCCTTACAGACACCTGAAATTATTTGGAATTTAGGAACCAATTTTTGTTCTCACTAGATGTCCTGGGTTTGGCTGGGATAGAGTTAATTTTCTTCCTAGCAGCTGGCATAGTGCTGTGTTTTGGATTTAGTAGGAGAAGAATGTTGATAACACACTGATGTTTTAGATGTTGCTAAGTAGTGCTTAGACTAGTCAAAGACTTTTTTCAGCTTCCCATGCTTTGCCAGGTACACAAGAAGCAGGGAGAGGGCATAGCCAAGATTGTTGATCCAAATTGACCAAAGGGCTATTCCATACCATATGACATCATGTTCAGTATATAAGCTGGGGGGGAGTTGGCCAGGGGGCAGTGATCTCTGTTTGGGGACTGACTGGGCATGGTCAGTGGGTGGTGAGCAGTTGCATCACTTGTTTTCTTTTCCCTGGGTTTTGTTGCTCTCTCTTGTTATCGTTTTCATTGCAATTATTATTTTTGTTGTTGTTATTATTATTATTATTATTTTATGTCAAGTATTAAACTGTTCTTATCTCAACCCATGACTTTTCTTACTCTTGCCCTTCTGATTCTCTCCATCCCACCGGGGGGGGGAGGGTGAGTGAGCGGCTGTGTGGTGCTTGGTTGCTGACTGGGGCTAAACCACGACATTAGAGAAATATAAGAATCTACTTTTTTTTCTCCTTTCTCCTATTGTAGTTTCATTAAAAAAATATGCTGAGTACTTTCATAAAGATTTTCATAAATCTTCATGCTCTGAAATCTTCATGAGCTGGAGGGGATATCTGATCTATGTGTAATTTATAATGATTCTGAGTAGATCATCTCACTTACAAAGGAAGATTATCAGTTTTGAAATCCTGCTTTCTAAATGGAGAGAAGTGGGCTAATCGTAAAAGTAAATATATAACCTTTATCTAGGTAAGACATCTTTCCCAGCGAAGTTCCTTATCTACCTCTATGGAAGTTCAACAGGACAAGCAATGAGAAAAATATTTTAAAAAATCTTAGTCACAATACTTTGTTACTTGATGTTTAGTTCCAGGTCTATTGAAAGTGTATAGGATTGGAAGGGTGAGACCAAGATTTGATTGATGCTGCCCCATTACAGCATTTACATAAAAAACATTCTCAATATCTTATTATCTGCGGTTTTCAAAGTGAAAAAAACTTCAGACTGTAGAATACAAAATGTTCCTTCTTGATATGTCTCTAAGTAGATTCTTCGTTAGAAGTAGATCTTGGGCCACAACAATCCCACTTGGACCACAACAACCCCATGCAATGCTACAGGCTTGGGGATGAGTGGCTGGAAAGCTGCTTGGCAGAGGGATCTGGGGGTGTTGGTCAACAGCCGACTGAATATGAGCCAGCAGTGTGCCCAGGCAGCCAAGAAGGCCAACGGCATCCTGGCTTTTATCAGGAATAGTGTGGCCAGCAGGACCAGGGAAGTCATCCTTTCCCTGTACTCGGCACCGGTGAGGTCGCACCTCAAGTACTGTGTTCAGTTTTGGGCCCCTCAGTACAAGGACATCGAGGTGCTGAAGCATGTCCAGAGAAGGGCAATGAAGCTGGTGAAGGGTCTAGAGCACAAGTCTTATGAGGAGCGGCTGAGGGAACTGGGGTTGTTTAGCCTGGAGAAGAGGAGGCTGAGGGGAGACCTTATCGCCCTCTCCAACTACCTGAAAGGAGGTTGTAACGAGGTGGGTGTTGGTCTCTTCTCCCAAGTAGCAAGTGATAGGACGAGAGGCAATGGCCTCAAGTTGCTCCAGGAGAGGTTTAGATTAGATATTAGGAAAAACTTCTTCACGGAGAGGGTTATCAAGTATTGGAACAGGCTGCCCAGGGAAGTGGTCGAGTCACCATCCCTGGAGGTATTTAAAAGACGGGTAGATGAGGTGCTTAGGGACATGGTTTAGTAGTGGACAGGTACGGTTGGACTTGATGATCTTAAAGGTCTTTTCCAACCAAAAGATTCTGTGATTCTGTGATTCTGTTATTTGTCTAAGCAATTTGTCGGAAAAAGACAAAGAAGGCTTCTAAATATTAGTTTCACATTCAGTAATAATTTTTTAATTAGATATCAAACATAATTGGCTACAGTGCAATCCGAGGACGAGATGACATGAAAAATCTCTAAAGGAAATGACTGAAGACATTAAGTCATGAGTACATTAGCATATATTGATGACCCAAATGAAATGCAATATAGCTTTGGCAGAGATCAGGCATAGATCCCACTGAACGAGACAAAATCACTCTAACAGAAACGTGGCGTATGTTTGTACATTACACTTGGGTATGTTTTTGCTTGTTTTGGTTTTTTTTTTCAAATCAGACAGATCTCTCCATATCACTTGAAATAAGTTGGGAAGAGGCCTGGAAGAACTAGCTAGTGAAACAGCTGCTGTTGTTTTCTTTTTAATGAAAATGATCTGCTAAGTCACACAAAAGCTATTTCTAATGGTGTTTGCAATTCCAAAGCCTGGTATTAAATTGACCATTTTTCTTCTTTTAAACTTCATCTTTTCACATGTTCTAGTTTGTGTTAGAATTAAAAGTAGAAAGGACAGCAATGGAAAAGCAGCTACTTCATGCCTGTAAAGCACTGAGAATGGAACGCAAAGTGTTTCTCAGACCAGCCATTTGAAATCAATTCTGGTCCATTCCATGGATAACTGATAAAATATATATAAAAATACAATTATCTCAGTTCTTACTCATTAGGTGGCTGTAATATTGTAACTATGAACAGCTTTACATCAGTTTACACAATGTGTTTATGAATATTATTATTTATCCATTTGCACCCATGCACAAATATATGATATACAGACACTCATTATTCACTGAGTAAATGATTTACTGAGTTTCTGGTTTGCTATGAGTATTTCACAGATACGAGAAAATGTGTTAGCTATTAACAATGAAAAATTTGACAAATACACGTTTATTGAAACTATCATTGAATAAGATATATCTATATGGGGAGGATGTAACTTAATTTCCCAGTTTAAGTGTATGAGTCATTACAGGTTCTCCTATATTTTTCCATAGCTGTAGGAAGCTAATAGACTATTCTCATCAGAGAAAAATAATGAATTAGATTTTTTAATAACTATGAACTAGACATTTGTTTTTGCCTCTCAGATCTTTACAAAGTAACTGAAAATTAAACTTTGTTTTGAAAAAGCAGGGAGTTACAAAGAAGAGTTTTTCAAGTATATATGATGGCCAAAAGCTGTCTTCTTCAAAGTGAATACAACCAAGACCTTATTTCTCAGAGTAGAAAAAAGCAAAACAGTTTTTTTTCTCTTTTAAAGTTCTTCCAGTTTTATAAACAAGTAGGATTCCTGAATTGCAAAGTATTTGAATGACTATTTCATGCAACAGAATAGCAGGTTTTCTTCATCACAAAAATCTTAGATTACTTGATGCAATAATATGGGTATAATCCAGAATGTTCCCTGTACATTGTTGGAAAGTTACAGAGTGCCATCAAGTGATTAATGATAAAACTTTTTTTTTCTTTTTTTTTCTGAACAAACTACATAGTATGCATTTTTTTTACTTTTTATTTTTTTCTTACATATTTATTTTTAGTGATCCTACTCTCTATAATGAGTGAAGAAGGGAAATATGTGTATAGGCTGACCAAATGTTCCTCATGAAAAAATCTTACAGCACACCATAAATAACCAAAACCATTAATATGGTCATCTTTAATGTCAGACTTTGACTACATGTAGACTTCGTCTTCATCTAGAACAAGTCTGAGAAATTAGTACATGGAGAAAAACACGTAGTATATTTGTTCAAAATCACCATTCTCTATCTCCAGTAAATATTTCAGATATTTTCTTCCAGTGAATTTAAACTTTCTACATAAAATAGCTGAACAGGGGTTTTGTTTGGCTTTGTCTCTAATTTTCTTGAAGTTAGGAAAAAACAAAACACACAGCAAGTCCCTCTTTTATCATACTCCATTTTTTGCTTAGTCTTACAAGTTACATGCCACTATCACTGCACTTCCAGCTCTTCTCACAGCTGAAAACAATGGACTAACTGAAAAATCCAATTATGTTCAGAAAAATTATTGGATTGTCATAGCTATACTACGGGTATGTCCTTCATACGTGTTTGGTTCATAGTGAGAATCACTAAATGTCTTGTACTCCAAGAGGTTCCTTAAACTTCTCCAGAAGAAGAATTACATTACCAATTTGTTCATGAAAAAAATGCAGTACATTCATCACTTTATAATACTGTTAAGCTCTTAACACAGAAAACTCAAAAGATTCCATTTTACATTCTTATCTAATGATAAAGTACAGAAACTGAGTGAATTAGAATTTTCAGTCATATTCCATATCTAGGCAAAAGAGAAGTTAATCAGTACATAAAGACTATGATTTCCATCCATCTTCAAAAAATAGTCAATTCAGCTACAGCACAGTTTAACATTTCCAGAAAATCTGGTCTTGTACACCTTCACAAGAGAAAACTGAACAAAAGCCAAATTTCACTTGCAGAGTATTGTACTTAAAACTTCAATAGGCCTAGTGAAAACTGAAGAACAAAAGTGGCAAACAGGTCTTTGAAGATGATTTATTGTAGCCACTTGACCCAGTCTTTGCATTAATGGTTTTGATGTGATTTGCAGTGTCTGGATTAGAACCAGAAAAGAGATGCATGATTAACATCTGTGGCATTAAGAAAATCATCCCACAGTACAAAGACATAGGAAAACAAGTGTTGTAGCCTACAAAGTGCAGAGAGAAAATACTGTAATTTATTTTTAATTTGATTTCTTCTTTAAGGCTATGTTCTGTCTGCCTAATATTAAAAATATTGTTTCTCATTTAAGATTCTATAAGAAATCTGTTTTTCTGAGGTGAATAGTTATTTATTATCATAACTTGGGCAAGCTTTTAATGCTTTTAGAAAGAAGTGATTGATGTTACCATGATTATTATTTTTTTAAACCAAGTAAGAAATTAATTTTAAGGGTGGTAATTAACCACTAATTGTAAGTAAAGCGTGTGAGTACAGAGAGAATAACCTCACAGTCCACTATAACACCTCATTAGACATTACTATCACCTTTTTTTTCTCTGATTTTATGGATTTCAGCCCAGGCAATATTTCAATATCACTAACAGGAAGCCATTCCCAAAGAATCCAACAGGGCACACTAACATATGTGATACTGTATTGGGTTTCTATAGCAAGGTTTTTGTCATGGGGGGCGGGGGGGAGGATCCGCAGGGGTGCCTTCTATAAGAAAACACCAGAAGCTGCCTCCATGTCGGGCAGAGCCAGTTCCAGCCAGCTCCAAGATGGACCCACCACTGGCCAAGCCTGAGCCAGTCAGTGACATTGGTAGCACCTCTGTGATAACATATTTAAGAAGGGGGAAAAACTGTTGCACAACAGTTGGGAGAGAGGACTGACAATATGTGAGAGAAACAACTATCCAGACTCCAAGGTCAGTGAAGAAGAAGGGGCAAGATGTGGTCCAGGCACCAGAGCAGAGATTCCCCTGTAGCCTGTGGTGAAGACCGTAGTGAAGCCAATTGTCCTCCTGCATCCCATAGAGGTCCACAATGGAGCTGATATCCAATATGCAGTCCATGGAAACCCTGTGCTGTAGCAGGTTCCTGGCAGGAGCTTTGACCCTGTGGAGAGGAGCCCACTCTGGAGCAGGTTTTCTGGCAGGATCTGTGACCCCATGGGGAACCCATGATGGAGCAATCTGTTCTTGAAGGACTGCACCCTATGGAAAGCACCTATGCTGGAGCAGTTTGTGAAGGGCTGCACCCCTTGGGAAAGACCCATGTTGGAGAAGTTCACGAAGGACTGTGTCTCATAGGAGGGACCCCACACTGGAGCAGGGGAACAATGTAAGGAGGAAGGAGCAGCAGAGATAAAGCTTTATGGGATGACTGTAACCCCCGTTCCCCATCCCCCTGAGCTATAAGGGGGAGGAGGTAGAAGAGTTTGGAGTGAAGTTAAGCCTGGGAAGAAAGGAGGGATGGGAGGAAGATTTTTTTAGTTTTGTTCTTATTTCTCATTATCCTACTTTGTTTGATTTGATGATGAAGAGGGAGTGATATAGCTGCTTGGTGGGCATCTGGCAGCCAGCCGAGTTCAACTCACTGTAGATACTTAGTCATATAATACCAAACTTCAAGAGCCAAAGTGGCTAAATCCCTGATTTTAAGACAGTGAAAGACCTTGTATTATCTTGATACAAAAAAAATAGGAAAAAAAATAATCTATCTTTTGAGATCAACTTTGATTAATACCTGTCCTGGTTTTGGCCAGGTTAAAGTTAATTTTCTTCCTAGTAGCTGGCATAGTGCTGTGTTTTGGATTTAGCATGAGAAGAATGCTGATAACACACTGATGTTTTAGTTGTTGCTAAGTAGTGCTTAGACTAGTCAAGGACTTTTTCAGCTTCCCATGCTCTGCCAGGTGCACAAGAAACTGGGAGGGGGCACAGCCAAGATAGTTGCTCCAAATTGACCAAAGGGCTATTCCATACCATATGACGTCATGCTCAGCATATAAACTGTGGGGAGTTGGCCAGGGGGTAGCGATCGCTGCTCGGGGACTGGCTGGGCATTGGTCAGCGGGTGGTGAGTGGTTGCATCACTTGTTTTCTTTTCCCTGGGTTTTGTTTGTCTCTCTTGTTCTCCTTTTCATTGCAATTTTTATTACTATTATTATTATTATTATTTTATTTCAGTCATTAAACTGTTCTTATCTCAACCCGCGAGTTTTCTTACTCTTGCCCTTCCGATTGTCTCCCCCATCCCACCAGGGAGGGGGAGGGTGAGCGAGCAGCTGTGTTTGGTTGCCGACTGGGGCTAAACCACGACAATACCACAATCTACGTGAATCTACCTTTATGATCTAAAGTTTTCGACATTTACCTTTCTGAAACGTTTTGCCTGTTAGACAATTACAAAAAAAGGTTGCAGTGTCACACCTGTTGTAATGTCATATTGAGGTAAGTGAATTAGCTCATCTCTCAACAAGGAATTGTTGGTCAGACAGCAAGGCTACTTTATGAGGAGTTAGTAACCCACATAATAGCTAATCCAGGTGCATGTCTTGGTATCATGGATACTGTGTGACCACTATTTAATATAGGTGTATCTGATCATTAGCATAATTAATAAATATATAGTCATTGCACATATAGTCAATGTGTATTTATTCCTAAATATATATACAGTGTGCTATCTTGCCCACTTGAAATATTATGTGCACCTGTTTAGCAACTGTAGCTTTATTAATGAGATAAAAATTAATATTAGAGTGTATTTTACAAGGGACTCCTCAAAGCTGAGTCCTTATTCCAGGCTTGTTTGCTGTCAGTGAGTCATAAATCTGCACTGTGTGCAAGACTGTAAGAATATCAGTGAACTTGGAGGTGGTGAACCTTGCCATGGACAGGAGAATAGCTATAATCCTTGTCTACAAAGGTACTGAAATTGCTCTACATAAAGCCAAGCAAAAAAGGAAACAAAAATAAGAACTAGCATGTGTCCTGGTTTCAGCTGAGTTAGAGTTACTTTTCTTCCTAGTAGCTAGCATAGTGCTGTGTTTTGGATTTAGCATGAGAAGAATGCTGATAACACACTGATGTTTTAGTTGTTGCTAAGTAATGCTTAGACTAGTCAAGGACTTTCTTTTTCAGCTTCCCATGCTCTGCCAGGTGCACAAGAAGCTGGGAGGGGGCACAGCCCAAGATAGTTGATCCAAATCGACCAAAGGGCTATTCCATACCATATGACGTCATGCTCAGTATATAAACCGAGGGGAGTTAGCCGGGGGGCAGCGATCGCTGCTCGGGGACTGGCTGCGTGTTGGTCGGTGGGTGGTGAGCGGTTGCATCACTTGTTTTCTTTTCCCTGGGTTTTGTTTGTCTCTCTCGTTCTCCTTTTCATTACAATTATTATTATTATTATCATTATTATTATTATTACTATTATTATTATTTTATTTAAATTATTAAACTGTTATTATCTCAACACTTAGGTTTTCTTACTCTTGCCCTTCCGATTCTCTCCCCCATCCCACCGGGGAGGGGGAGGGTGAGCGAGCGGCTGCGTGGTGCTTAGTTGCCGAGTGGGGCTAAACCACGACAGCATGTTTGCTTTAGTAGCTTAGACCAGACAATATGTAGAAAGAGAAAACAAAAATGAAGCAGAATGTTTCTCATAGTAAAATGTGAAAGTTAAAGTTAGAGATTTAATTGAGTATTGAAGCAGAAAATATGAGGGGACATATTCTATATGTTAACTGTTCATACTACCTATGACTGAAAGCCAATAAGGCACATGTTAATTGTGAAATCTAACAGTAATTAGCCTGCTGAATAATTTCATAATGAAACAGTGAAAAATGTTGCACTGCTTGCAAAATTTGAAAGATCTGATTTGAAAATCAGACAAAAGGCTGAACAATGTAGTTGATATTTCAAGATTTTAGACAATACTTTCTATAGATTTTTGTTAATTATGACTTACATAACAAAAACAAGGAAAGTGCTTGGAGTTCGCAACTATATTAGCAAGTTTTATCTGCTTCCAAAAATCAAATTCAGTTATGTATCTCCTAAAACCAGAAGAAATAAAACTATGTGGTATTGACTGTTGTACCACAGTAAGTTAGCAATTGTTTTTATGTTCTGATGCTTTGACAATATTTCACATACGAGAGACTAATAAAGCATTTAATTAATTTTTGTAGGTTGATCAGAAGTTTCAGATAATGAATAGAACACATTTATTGCCAGAAATATTGCTGTCAACATCATAGACATTTTCCTCTGCTTTTACGAAGAATACTTTGTGTCACTGAAGAAAAAAATCGAAACTTTTTTTTCACTTTCTACATTTCAGGGGTCTTGAGGTGAACATAATAGTTTCTAGACATCTCTAGTATTGATCCTTCCAGAGAAAATTTAACTTCATCTCTAAAATTGTCATTAATGTGATTATGTTATAAAGAAAATAAAAACACTGTAGTCCAACAGGGAATTGACAAATTTGAAGAGTTGTCACAACCCGTGTCACAAAATGTTTAGCATATTAAATAAGTGAAGTATCTTTGAGTAGAGACAAAGAAAGGCAACTTTCTTTTGGGGGTTTCATTTTTTTTTTGTCTTTTTTTCTAAGATGAAGGCATGATAGAAATAGACACATTAACAGAGACTGAAATCTCTAAGAACTTGAGAGGCTGAGATGTGAGGTACTAATGAGAGCTGGGCACCAATCTGAAGTGGGAAAAGAGATTTTAAGCTTGTTAAGTTGGAGTACTGAAGACTTAAACCTATATCAAAGGGAATTTTCTAATCTAACTATTGGTTTTAGGACGTGTCAGTTTTTGGATATCCAAACTGAAATATTGTGAAATCTTGGGTTTCACAAAGTGAATATTGCTGACGGTCTGGAAAACAGGCCTTGTAATGGTGTCTCAATAGTGGAGGCATAAAAAAGCAAGAAGTAATTTGGTAACTAATGTCACTGAATATTCTCAAGTGCTTTTAATTTAACACATAGCTTGTTATTCTGAGATGGTAGTTACAAATTTTTTTCTGTTTTTTTTTTTTTTTTTAATGTGATTATATATTTATTCCCAGGTTGAAAATATTACAGTATCCTATAGGAAAGAAGAAATATTCTTCCATAACTAAAATATATTCAAAAAACACATATTTTTGTTATAAACATATGTCTGCTACATTCAAAATTGACACAGTTTAAAAAGTTTAAAAGCAAAAAAATTGTGAACATGTTTTCTTTAGATATGATATTTAGACAATTAAAATTACATTTGTAGTGACTTTTTCCTTGAACTATGTAAAACGTGATATGTCAGAAAAAAAATGCCAAGGGATGCTCACAGTAATCAGAGCTAGATGCATAATGACTCTTCAGTTTTATATTTTTATATATATATTTAGTAAATATCATATATAACATACATATCATAAATACATGTGTTCAAAACAGCAGCATTGGTTTTTACTCAAACTACTGAAAGCATTCATCTTAGAGCAAATATTGAAGGTTCATCAAGAAAAAAAAATCTGCTTCCAAAAAAAACCCAAGCGTCTAGAAATTTGGAACTGAAATTACAGCTGGTTTTGTTATTAATCACTGCTGATGTGAAAAAAAAATGATCTATTAAGTAAACTGGAAAGAACAGGGTGACTTTAATAGAAAGGAAGTGGGGAGAAAGCATGATAACATAACTCAAAAATGTCAAGATGATTGAAAAAAAAGAAAGAAAGAATGTTTTTCATGTTTATTAAAAAAAGATAAAGAATATTTAAACAAAGGACTCCTAGTTAATGGTTTGGGCTTTTTAAAAGTAAGGATATCAAAGTGTAAAATTAATTAAATAGGAAGGTTACACCATCTTCATAACTAGAGATCTTTAACATTAGTTTTGATTAATATGTGAGATGCAAGAAAGAACTAGATATTTGTTTCCAGACCTATTTTCTGTGGTTCTAACACAGAAATTACTCATATCCCTAATAAACTTTTTTTTGGCAAAGAATAGTGTTATTATTTTAAAGCATGTTCTAAGGACAAAGGACTTCATCACTGAAGACAAAGGACTACATCTAAAACAATGTAATAACCCATTTACCCTTCACAGCAGCCCTCCTGTAGCAAATTCAAGGACAAGTTCAGACTGGTACCACAAATAATAGTGCAATTGTAGTAAAATTGGAAATGTGTGAAATATATACACAATGTTTTGGAGAAGCATGTAGGCAAGAACAAATTTAATAAGCAGGTTGAGGCATTAGTTAGATTCAGTTTGCCTGAGTATATTATGCCCATAGATGCTTCAAAGAAAAGAAGTGTAATATCATATCGACTAAGGAACTGAAAGACCATTTCCTCTTCTAAGAAGCTGTGGGGCATGTACATTCTTATACAGAGACAATGATGGCATTGGAGAAGAGAAAAATTAAATTACATGAAGTGAGAATGATAAATAAAATAAAACAATTTCATAGCTGTTCTTCAAATAAAGAGTAAGTCCTATCATAATGCATTTTATCAAAAGAAAGCCAGCTGGGATAGTAAGATCTGGTATGCTTACTCCAACTGGTCCTTATGTGACAGAGAAAGGACCTGTAAATACTCTGAACCAAAGGAATTCCAAAGGTTACAACTTGTCCAGTGGTTAATCTGGGAGTCAGGAGATCTGTATCCTATTCCTCCTTCCTCTTACAAAAAGCAAATGTGATTATGTGGGTTCACAGCTGATTGCTTGTGGATTTGACATAAGGTGACACTGCCACAAAGGGTTTGGAGAGCATTTTGGAACATTGAGTTGTCACAAAACTGCCAGTGGCAGACACCTGTCTTCTGTCACGGTGAGACAGATTAACCCATGGTGGATTTGGATACTGGGGTTTATTTAAGAACCACTGAGAGTAGAACTTTTACCCTACTTGATTATTTCACATACTTGCTTACTCACCTACCATGCTTGTTGAAAGGGAGTCCATAATATAGAGGTTCTTTAGAAGAGCTGGGTGCCACTGTATGGGATCTAAATTATTCAGCCCCTGAGTGAGAAGCTGTGTAACACTATATTTTTCAAAAGACAGCTCAAATCAATGAAAAAACCACAATGGGATGAATTTTAAATCCTGACTTGATGGCAGGGTTCAGCTCCAGAATGTAGCTAAGTACAGGAGCCTACACGTGGGTGTTTAATGAGAGCAAGTTGTTCAAATTCACCTTCATAACTTAATTTCAGTCAGTGGAAACCTAGAGCTCTATGCAGTTACTTAAACACAGGCAGATGCCCTAGAGTATCTGAGACAAGCACACCAGGCTATGAGAATGACACAGAATTTATGAGACACCCATTGGTGTCTTTGATACTGCTTGAGGCCAGAAGGGATATCCTTATAGAAACTGAAATCACATTCGATATCTATCTTTATGCAAATAAATACCACTCTAAGAGTAAAATTCAATTGTCTCCATTCAAGTGTCTGAAGTCATGTGAGATGCCTTGGGTTATCGAAAACATGGTACTGGAAACCAGAATATTTCTGGAATGACAGCTGGAGTTTTTACTTACTTGGAAGTGGTAAGCTTACTTTTATTCATAGCTGAGTACACAGGAGCCTTGCCCAAGATGTGCGAGTCACAGGTTCAAACCTCTTTTATCTCTGAACAGATTCAAACATGCATCTTTCACTAATCCGTAAATTATTTTGGGAATAGAATCATAGAATCATAGAATGTTTTGGGTTGGAA
>VYZW01052404.1:0-42775 GCA_013401315.1 Balaeniceps rex
GACAGATGGGGTACACCTGTCTCAAAGGGGGAAAAGGATGTTTGTTTGCACGGGAGTTAGCAGGGCTCATTGAAAGAGCTTTAAAGTAGATTTGAAGGGGGAAAGGGATAAAACCAGTCTCGCTAGAGATAAGCCTGGAGGCGGCATGCCAATGCTTGAGGGACAGTGTGTTAGCGAGGTCCTTCGGTCTGCCGTCTCAGTGGAGGTAGGGGATGGAGATCCATGCAGCAGCAAAGACGCAAGGGTTATTGGTGTGTTAGAAACCATGGAAGTGCCTGGGAATGGTCGCATAGGAATTAGGGCTTCTCCTGTCACAAAGGTGGCGGGATCAATAGCCCAGCTGAAGTGCATCTACACCAATGCATGCAACATGGACAACAAACAGGAGGAGCTGGAAGCCATTGTGCAGCAGGAAAACTGTGACATGGTTGCCATCACGGAAACATGGTGGGATGACTCGCACAACTGGAGTGCTGCAATGGATGGTTATAAACTCTTCAGAACGGTAAGCAAGGCAGGAGAGGCGGTGGGTAGCCCTGTATGTTAGGGAGAGTTTTGATTGTCTAGAGCTTAATGATGGTGATGATAGGGTTGAGTGTTTATGGGTAAGAATCAGGGGGAAGGCCAACAAGGCAGATATGGTGGGAATCTGTTATAGACTACCCAACCAGGAAGAATAGGCAGACAAAATAGTCTATAAGCAGCTGGGAGAAGTCTCACAATCGCTAACCCTTCTTCTTGTGGGGGACTTCAACTTACCAGATGTCTGGTGGAAATACAATACAGTGGAGAGGAAACAGTCTAGGAGGTTCCTGGAGAGTGTGGAAGACAACTTCCTGACACAGCTGGTGAGTGAGTCAACTAGGGAAGGCGCTCTGCTGGACCTGTTGGTTGTGAACAGAGGAGGACTTGTGGGTGATGTGATGGTTGGAGGCCACCTTGGGCATAGCGATCATGAAATGATAGAGTTTTCAATTCTTGGAGAAGTAAGGAGGGAGGTCAGCAGAACTGCTACCTTGGACTTCCAGAGGGCAGACTTTGGCCTGTTTAGGAGCCTGGTTGACAGAGTCCCTTGGGAGGCAGTCCTGAAGGGCAAAGGAGTCCAGGAAGGCTGGACATTCTTCAAGAAGGAAATCTTAAAGGCTCAGGAGCAGGCTGTCCCCATGTGCTGAAAGATGAGCCAGCAGGGAAGAAGACCGATCTGGCAGAACAGAGCTTTGGCTGGAACTCAGGAAAAAAAGGAGAGTTTATGACCTTTGGAAGGAGGGGCAGGCANTTAATGCCTTCTTTACCTCAGTCTTTAATAGTAAGACCAGTTGTTCTCTGGGTACCTAGCTCCCTGAGCTGGAAGACAGGGATGGGGAGCAGAATGAAGCCCCCAAAATCCAAAGGGAAATGGTTAGCGACCTGCTACATCACTTGGACACACACAAAGCTATGGAGCTGGATGGGATCCACCCAAGGGTACTGAGGGAACTGGTGGAAGTGCTCACCAAGCCACTTTCCATCCTTTATCAGCAGTCCTGGCTAACCAGGGAGGTCCCAGTTGACTGGAAGTTAGCAAACGTGACGCCAATCTACAAGAAGGGCCAGAAGGAGGGTCTGGGGAACTACAGGCCTGTCAGTCTGACCTCAGTGCTGGGGAAGGTTATGGAGCAGATCATCTTGAGTGCCATCATGCGACACATCCAGGACAACCAGGTGATCAGGCCCAGTCAGCATGGTTTTATGGAAGGCAGGTCCTGCTTGACTAACCTGATCTCCTTCCATGACAAGGTGACCCACTTAGTAGATGAGGGAAAGGCTGTGGACGTTGTCTACCTAGACTTTAAGTAAACTCTTTGACACAATTTCCCACAGCATTGTCCTGGAGAAACTGGCTGCTATGGCTTAGATGGGCGTACTCTTTGCTGGGTAAAAAACTGGCTGGATAGCTGGGCCCAAAGAGTTGTGGTGACTGGAGTTAAATCCAGTTGGCAGCCGGTCACAAGTGGTGTTCCCCAGGACTCAGTACTGGGGCCAGTTCTCTTTAATATCTTTATCAGTGATCTGGACGAAGGAATCGAGTGCACCCTCAGTAAGTTTACAGATGCCACCAAGTTGGGCGGGAGTGTTGATCTGCTTGAGGGTAGGAAGGCTCTACAGAGGGACCTGGACAGGCTAGATCGATGGGCTGAGGCCAACTGTATGAAGTTCAACAAGGCTAAGTGTCGGGTCCTGCACTTGGGTCACAACAACCCCATGAAACGCTACAGGCTTGGGGAAGAGTGGCTGGAAAGTTGCCCAGCAGAAAGGGACCTGGGGGTGTTGGTCAACAGCTGGCTGAATATGAGCCAGCAGTGTGCCCAGGTGGCCAAGAAGGCCCATAGCATCCTGTCTTGTATCAGAAAGAGTGTGGCCAGCAGGACTAAGGAAGTGATTTCCCCCCTGTACTCAGCACTGGTGAGGCTGCACCTCAAATACTGTGTTCAGTTTTGGGCCCCTCACTACAAGAAAGACATGGAGGTGCTGGACAGCGTGTCCGAAGAAGAGCAATGAAGCTGGTGAAGGGTCTGGAGCACAAGTCTTAATGAGGAGAGGCTGAGGGACCTGGGGTTGTTTAGCCTGGAGAAAAAGAGGCTCAGGGGAGACCTTATCTCTCTCTACAACTACCTGAAAGGAGGTTGTAGTGAGGTGGGTGTTGGTCTCTTCTGCCAAGTAACAAGCAACAGGACAAGAGGAAATGGCCTCGAGTTGTGCCAGGGGAGGTTTAGATTGGATACTAGGGAAAATTTCTTCATCAAAGGGGTTGTCAAGCATTGGAACAGGCTGCCCAGGGAAGTGGTTGAGTCACCATCCCTGGAGGTATCTAAAAGACATGTAGATGTGGTGCTTGGGGACATGTTTTAGTCGTGTACTTGGCAGTGCTAGGTTAACAGTTGGACTTGATGATCTTAAAGATCTTTTCCAACCTAAAGGATTCATGATTCTATGAACATTTCCTTCACCACCTGCTTTTCTCTCATAGCTGGAAAACAAGAGAAAGTTTCATGGAGAGAAATCTAAAGATTATTAATAATGGCTTCTTCCCTTGATCCCCTTTTGCCGTGTGTAATATTTAGCCATGACTCCACTTATCCGATCAGACCGATCTATCTTTTCTTCTGCCAGTTCCCTGTCCAAGTGTCAGTAGTCTGAGGTACAGCGGTGCTCAAGCCCCTGGGCTAGGTGGGCCTAGCAATGTATCCTCTGTTACTGGAATAGTTTATGCCAATGCAGCTCCCTGGATTTCAGCCCAAAGACTGCACATAAAAGAACGGAAATCAGCACTCCCTTGTCTCTAATTCCTAGCTTAGTCTCTACACACTTATTGTGATCTTCCTGGGCTGTCTGGGCAGTTTTTCTAAAGGAAGGGCAATCTCACTCACTGACCTATATCTTTTTTCTCTTTCAGCTAGGTCAGCAAGCAGCCTTAGCCAAGAAAGTGCTTAACCCCTTAGCAGCAAGGATTGCACTGGGTGACATTTCACCGGCTCTTCTACAAGAACAATGTCAATGACCATTAAGATCATCATTAATGATCATTTGTTTAAAAACTCAATAATGTGGATTTCTTGGCGTGGAAGCACAGCTTATGCCTTTGGGAAATTCAGATCCACTTGCAGAACTTCATCCTTGCAACCTCCCAGTAATATATCCACAAATAGATTTAGGGAAGCTTGGAATTCTTTGCAATTTTTGATCCAAACTTCAGAACCTGAGCCTATTTCAATCTGTGCATTGAACGGTACCTGAGCAGTACCTTTAGGCGCACCAGCTCCTTGAAGCACTGTATGGTACTCACAGCAGCTCCTCACTTTGTCCCATACATTGCACTTAGTTCAAGAGTTTCTTTTCCCTGGTCATGGTACAAAAGAATATTAAAATAAAAATCTAACCAAGAACCAGGAAGCTATTCTTCTGTCAAGTTAGCAACTATTCCTCATTTCTGTTGCTTCTATCACCCTCTGTGTAAAAAAGCTGCTCAGTTACAGTGTAAATAATTGCATTTTATTCCTTTTCCATGTTCCCCTGTGACCTGTTCGATTCTCAGCTCTTTTTTGAAAAAAAAAAATCTACACGAAGTATCAGTGACAGTCAATATTTAAGGAATATCTTCAAATATCCCATACTGCTGCACACAGATTTAGGGGCTCTCTCATGCCACCTGTCTGAGCAGGAGGTAGTGGTAGGTGTT
Organism: Balaeniceps rex; assembly: GCA_013401315.1. Lineage (NCBI taxonomy): Eukaryota > Metazoa > Chordata > Aves > Pelecaniformes > Balaenicipitidae > Balaeniceps > Balaeniceps rex. Next base: position 4,217 of record VYZW01052404.1, read on the forward strand.
ATTGTATTTCTGTGGTGTTTTGCAGAAGAGAACTGAGCAACTGCACTGCACGCAGGTTCATAAAGCCAAGGGAAGGATGCAGTGAGTTGCAGCTGAGGCTGTGGCTCAGAGGAAGTCCCTCCAGGGACTCATTCCCCAGCTGGACCAACAGCTGCCTTTGCCATCAGTTGACTGCACAGTACAGACGCATCGCTGTCATATGGTCATGGTGTATCTGCTGTCCCAGGCACCAGGCAAGGAGATGACCGATGGAGAGACATTGATGTAGAAAGTTGAGTGGGTAACAAAATGGTGGTCAAGGCAGAGCAGGTTGATGCTGTGTGACAGTGGGCAGCCACCTGGGTCTGAGAGAACATCAGGGTGTTAAATCCACCAGACAGAGCTGGTCCGTGTCCAGGGGAGCCCTCCTGCACTCTGCCCCCTTCACAGGAGCATGAGCACAAAGGGAGCAGGATTTACTACTTCTCCAGGCATAGAACAAACCTGAGCACTTTTGCTTCTCTTGGCCTTTGCTCTTTGCTGTGCTCTGTGGGTGACTGAGCCAACACAAACACACCCTGAGGGACCATGCACACTCACCTGCCATGGTGGGTCATGGGAAAGTCAGCGGGGAGCCTGAAGTGTTGGCATGACAAGCCTGTGCCACACAGCCCCGGCCACCCCTACTGCACCTGCATAATGGGAGCTACAGCCATCAGTCTGTGTAGGTGCTGCTATAACCTCCCTTCAGGTCTGGAGGCTTTTCAGTGAGCTCTGATGTAGCACGTATAAACAGGAATGCAGTGTTGCAGCTAAATACAGCCTTTTAACCAAGAAAAAGGTCAATTTTGAATCCCTCAGACACAGGCAGAGATTTTCAAAAGTGACTTGCAGAAATTTTCAAAAGTGACTTATAGCAATCACAGGAGAATCTTTGCTAATATTCCTCTTTACTAGCTGCTGCACAAGCACAGAGACAGCCCCATCCTAAAGTGCTTCTTCTCAAGAGAAAAGACAATAAGCAGGTACAAACAGCTATCTAGGAATTACAAGGAAACAGCTAGAAAACTGGTCAGGATGACAAACACTAGTTTCAGCACAGCAGCAGCCTGCCAATTGTTACATCTTTTGCAGCCATCACAGCAAGAGAGAATTTTTTAAATGGATTTGAAGGAGGGGCAGCAACCGCAGAGGTGCTTGTTTGAAAATTGAGAAATGGAAGGAAGAAAAAAACCAGATAATAACTGAAGACCAGAATGACATTGAGCGGACTTGGCTTTTGGTTTTGAGACTGAGCTGTTTTGGGTTGCTGTGGGGTTTTTTTGGGTTAGGGAGAGACAGAATCTTTTCTAGTACGTGAAAGCACACATGCACACACACACAAAACATTTCCCTGTTAACATGCTTTCGTTGCCTACATCTCAGAGCCTTTGTTATGGTTACATTTGGTTCTCATTTAATCTGTGCTGCCCCCTTCGCGCCTCTGTCTCGCATCCCTCTATTGTTTAGCAGAGACTTCTTTCAAGCCTCTCTCCTCACAGTGCCACCAAGGCCTCATGCCAGTCTTTCTCCTCTTTCCCTGTTAGCATGGTTTCCATCTATCTTTTCAGCATTCCCAGCATTCACTCATATTTTAAGCCTCTGTTTTTCTGTTATTGGGATTTTTTTCCCCACTATTTCTCCCTGTCATTTTCCCACTGTCTCTTTTTCTGTCATTTTCTCCCCTGCATTAAGCATGCCCTTTACCTTTATTTATCCTCTAGATCAATTCCAGTCTGTGTCTTTTTTTTTCCTTCTTCCCTTCTGTTTGTTTTATTCCCCTTCTCTCTTTTTGATCCTCTTTTTCATGCTCTCCTTCCCCCTGAGATCCTGTTGGTATTTAAGCAACCCTTCAGTGTATAATTTTTGTTTATTGTAAGACGAAGATTCAAAGTCCACCTTGACAAAGAAGATATCTCCACTGACTTCAGTGGGTCTGCCTGAGCGCTGTAACTTGTAGGATTTGTTTTCTTCCAGAAATTGAGTTTCTGAAGGCTTTGATTACAAACAGAACTATTTACGTATTAAATGTGTTTGTGGCCAGAATTTGAACTCAGTGTACTACATGGGGATCACTTAAGTCACAACAAATACCTTTTTCCTGCTACCTATTTATTTCTTATTAAAAACATGTGAAATTATGTTGGAGAAACATGGTCCAAGTTGAGGAACTTCAGTTTTAAAGGAACAGACTTTCCTGACGCAAGTGATGCTACAGCAACTCCATGCTTGTGAATCAGTGGTTGCTCTCAACGTGAAAAAAACATTTTGATGCTAGCTTTTGGGATATTCTAGATTCTGTCTGGCATGATGCTCTGCCTTCATCTTCACTGAGTGAAAACACTGGGACATCTGAGTTTTATTCCAACAAACAGAAAAATGTAAACCACTTCTAAAGACACTATTTAAGAATTTTCTTGTCTTCTGCAGCTTAAATAGTTTCATTTTTTTGTTACCTCTTTCTGTTGGGTTTTTTTTCATTGCTGAAGAGAAGTACAGATCCAGAAGAAGACAGATGGGCTGAATATGTGGGAAGCAGTCAGAGGGATCTTAATGTGAATGGTCAGAAATGCTCTTTATCAGCTGTATGAGTTTTATGGGTTATAAAAGGAACCATCAAATTCAAGTCAGGTTCCTTGAATTGCAGGAACTATGTCTTTTCCCCATTCTGGATGGTTAGACAGAATTAAAAACATGAAAAAAATACACATGTAGGACAGTCAGCGGAGTTATTCAGTTTAATATGTTTTTAATTAAATCCCAGCACTTGATGTGAATATCCATCCTGCATGAAGAGAGACATCAGGAAATTTTTCGGTACTATCACACTCTGGTTAAGTTCCTGCCTATTTCTGACCAGTGGTCTATTTCTCTATTAAAAAAAGTTCATCATCTTTGCTACTTTCACAATGTTATTTCTTCCCAACATCTTTTCTTTTTCAGTCACAACCAGCCAAATTCCTTCTCACAGCTACATAAGTGTTTCCCTCTTCCACTTTCATCTCTCGTGTTGCAGGATCCATTTCCTCTTCCGCTGCCATTATCTCAAATGGGTTTCTCCATATCAGTGACTCTTTCATCTCCTTTCAAACATCAAGAACATCATTCAGTCTCTCCCTTGGATAGCCTCCTGTCACTTTTACATTTAAATTATAGTTTAAATTATAGCCTCATTGTGTAAGCACTTAGGGGCTACCATTTGCACAGATGACTACAAGGTCATCTTGACTAAGGCAGACTAGTTCCGCCTTATAAAGTGGCCAAAGTGCACAGGTTGCAGACTTGTTTAGCCCATATCTCAGCCTGATCAAAAAAAAAAAAAAAAGGAAAAGTTACTTGGAAGAGGGCTCAGAAAGGTGAGTCAGTAACCTGCCACCTGAGGGAAGGGTGCTGCTGGTGCAGAATCACCCCCCTTTGCTCTTGACATCTCACCAAATCATCTCACCAAATCATCTCACCATTTGAAGCTCAGTCTTCCTAGCCTGCTTCTATAGCCAAATCAGAAATCAAGGCACCAGATCTGAGCTGACAGATAACCTCTGAAGCTCCCTTCACCAATGATACAGCTTAGGACAACCCACTGAAAAGCCTCAGGTGCCTAAAATTCAGTGAGATGGATCTGGAGCCCAGCCCTTTGCCTAAGGTGTTGATTATTTAGAAAAGGTCACTAAAATATCTACCATGTTTCCTTCTCCACAAAGACCAGGCCAAAAACACAGCAGCAGCTTCAATATGAGATTATCCACATGAGCTACAGATTGTCTGTATTAATGATGAGTGAAATTCATCCACACAGAGCAGGGCCTTTGCACCTCTGGAATCCAGCAAACCTCTAGCGATGGCCACAGCCTAACACATTTTCTGCAGAACTGTCTGTGGCTCTTGTGCCCATGCCTGAGCTCTGCAGTCACAACACTCCCATGTCCTGGAAACCTCTGGCACAGCACCCTGCTATGCCTTTCTTGCCTGAGTCTTCCTCTGAGCTCTGTTATGGTTCTTACAGGCAGAACCAAGTCCAAAGCATAATTGTGTCAAGTTGCAAGAACAGGTAAGAACACATCTTATACACCCATCAGACAGGCTTGAAATTAAAATCTGGTATAACAGACAACTATTCCCAGATCTAGCTGCAAACGGTGAATAAATCCAGCTTGTAACTTAATGATCCTTGTGTTTGCAACCAGCAGTGAAAACTGCCTGGGGAACAAAAGCTGGAACTGTATGTAGAAGACAGAATGAAGTCATTGGCAATAATATACAGAAAGCACCTGGATTTTATCATTCCTACCTGGAGATACAGTCATGATAGTTCTGGCCAGAAATCCCCCAGCTAGTGAGGGCTGGGCTTCAGGATCAGCCCCCTGGTTATTAGATCTGTGCTGCTGCTCATTTCACATTCATAACCCACATTAGACACCCTGCACTGTGCAGAGGTTTCATTACATTACCCTGCCGGTCCCTCCTGCTCCCTCCTCCCACAGCTCGGACCAAAATCGTCTGCTTTTCTTGGAATTCATTTCAAAACAGATTCATGTGGCGCCTGTTATTCCCCAACAAACAAATAAATTAGCTGCTGTGATATGGAAATTTGCATGATTCACTGTACTTAAAAACTGTTAGCTGTGAACTTATTAATTGAAAACCACAGGACGATAATAAGTGTGTCCTTCAGTCTGAACACGAGTCCCTTGTTATAATGAATTTGTAAAGCAGTAAAGATGTGTTTTTCAAGGAAAACACCACTGCCTCAGGACAGTTGAGGCCCAGTTACACCTCACAGGAGACAGAGGTGTTTTCGGGGGGGGAGCACAGGACCCCCTTGCCAAACCGTGGCACCCCAGGTACAGGGCACAGACAAGCCACAGGGTCCAGAGGGGCAGCCGCGCTAGCTCTGCCTCTCCCACCCCTCTCCAGCAATCATGCCTTCACCTTCGGGATGCTTTCCCCCCACCCCTTCCCCACAGCCTGGGTACAGGGAGATGGCTTTTGCCTCCCTCCTGCACAGCTGCCCTGGGGGCTCTCCCTGCTCATCTCTCCTCTGGCCTCCCCACACATGGGCTGGGAAAAACAATTTAGCCCTCATGTAATGTTACCTTTCAGCTGATTCTGCTTTCCTTGCAGAATACTGTACCTATTGATTTATTTGCTCTGCTTTAGTCATGCATACTCACATGGGTTTCCTTGTGCCTTGCATTTATCGCAGACAAATTATTTCTCCCCTCCTTTTTTAGAAAAATCTTAAGCAAACTGCATTTATTTTGCAAATGTGATGCAAAGTCTAAAAACTAGCAAGCCTATGTTTTCCTTAGTGTGTATATGCGAGGTAGCTCCCATATATAACAAGTTCCTCATACGCATTTGCATGTCTAATATGTGGAGTCTGGGCCCACTTCCACCTTGACTTGATCCGCAATCGCAGTGAAGCCAATAATAATTGCTGGTCTGCACTAGAATATTGTACCATATATGTTCACACACATTATGATTTTCAAACAGGAAACCATTAGTTAAACCTGCTTTGACAAAGCATGGCAATATTTGGTATGAATCCTGGCAGAATCATCCATTGCTTTGTTTTCTGCATTTTTCCTTCTTCTCTGTTTTCCTTCATTTATTCAGAAGGAAAGAAAGAGAGTGCCTCTAGTGCTTGAATTTTAATTCTTTGCTGCATTGTCCTTGGGCAGAACTGAGTGTTTCTAAGAGGTGTAACACATTGTACAGCAAAAGCATGAATGTAGTGCCAGTGGTTCTAATGCCAGGATTCGTTGCTGCTTTCCTTATCAACAGCTGTTACATATTATTGTTGAAATGCATTGAAAATACTGTTATTTAATCTAACTTGAAAATTACAACCCTCAGAAAAATACAGGAACAACTGTCAAAGAACCATAGCATTTGTGGGATTTAATTCAAACACAGATTTATATTTCTGTTGTTCTTGATGACAATAGTAAACTAATGCATGCATTGCAAAGCCAGGGATTTATTTTTTCAGAAACATACAGTAGCCATATGAACCTGATACCAATATTGGCTCTAAAAGGCAACCCATATGCATTGCGGAAGACATTATCTTGTGAAAGTGTTGTGGTTTAACCCCAGCTGGCAACTAAGCCCCACACAGCCACTCGCTCACTACCCCTCAGTGGGATGGGGGAGAGAATCAGAAGGGTAAAAGTGAGAAAACTCGTGGGTTGAGATAAAGACAGTTTAATAGGTAAAGCAAAAGCCGTGCACGCAAGCAAAGCAAAACAAGGAATTCATTCACTACTTCCCATCAGCTGGCAGGTGTTCAGCCATCTCCAGGAAAGCAGGGCTCCATCACACATAAAGGTTACTTGGGAAGACAAAACACCCTCACTCTGAATATCCCCCCCTTCCTTCTTCTTCCCCCAGCTTTATATGCTGAGCATGACGTCATATGGCATGGGATACCCCTTTGGTCAGTTGGGGTCAGCTGTCCCAGCTGTGTCCCCTCCCAGCTTCTTGTTCACCCCCAGCCTACTTGCTGGTGGGGTGGGGTGAGGAGCAGAAAAGGCCTTGACTGTGTGTAAGCACTGCTCAGCAATAACGAAAACATCCTTGCATTATCAACACTGTTTCCAGCACAAATCCAAAACATAGCCCCATACTAGCTACTATGAAGAAAATTAACTCTACCCCAGCCAAAACCAGCATAGAAAGATCCAGTTTATGGGGTAGGACAAGGACATGAGGCAAGGAACTAAAACTTTTATAGGCAGAAATAGCTGAAAAAGTATAACTCAATTTAAAACTAAAGATTTCCTTTATCTGCCCTACAAAAACAAACTGTTCTTGCCCTACCCTCAGCCTTTTCTCATTTACCTGGTGTTTCTCAATCCAACATTTCATACCACTGTGATTTTTGATCTAGTGTTAATGTAGACAAATGACTGCAGTGGTCCAGCCAGCAAAGCCAGGTCTGCGGGGGGTTCAGCAGATGTGTGTCATCTAGGGATCCTTCTTCAAAGGGGACTCCAGATCACTAGATTCTTGCTATTGTTTGTAATGTCATGGCCATCACTATTACTTATTTTCAGCAAAGTAAAATGAAATCAGAATAACATTTCAGACTAATTAAAACATTCTTTTCCAGCTTACTCTTAATTTTATATCCCTTAGCCATTTTGCATCTTGTATCAAAACCACAAGCTTGGTATTTGAAAGCTCACTCACTCTCACTAATCCTTCACAGAGGGGAATTATGATATTTTTTGCTCTGAGATGTAGAACAGAGTATCTGCAACAGATCTAGCCACTGGGTAAAAACACTAGAGCTCAAAACCTGCTGTAGGAACAATTGATTTCAACTTGTAGTCCATCAACTAATCATAAGAACATTACAAAAAAACAAGTTCATATATACTACCAGTATCTACACTTCCTCTTTAAAAATTATAAAAATCCAATTCAAAAGAAGTCAGGAACATGGCAATCAAATTTCTGAGAAAAAAAGTACTAGTCTGTCTGTAAAATTTTGGTTCTTGTTAACAGAGACTGCTATTTGTCTAAAGGACACCTTTTAAAAAGGCATAATTTAACCAGAAAGGCAGGAAAATTATTTGAGCTCACTAAATGAATGCACAAGACTAAAACATGAAAAAATCAAGCTTGACATTCAAGATACATCTGAAGTTAAAGGGCAAGGAAATCTAATAAATCAGAAGAACATTTTTATATCAGAAAAGCACAAAAATCTCCTCCATGTCTTTCAGAGTCACAGAAGCATGGCCCATGTTATGATTTTCTATTTATTTTAAACTAAGTAATATCTTACAGTTATCTCATAGAGTTCAGAGAAAATTGGCAATGTGAGACTTATGGGCAAGAACATGAACTGCCCAACTCTTAAGATACCTTTATTAGGTGATCCTTAATGCCTGATTCTAGTTACTTAATGCAAATTAAAGAACGTCTTAATGAAGTGGAAAGGCAAGTCAGGTAATGAATAGATTAAAAAGGAATCTGGAGAGACAATATCTTAGATCCAGATCAAACCCACAAATATTAAAATAATGTCTCTTTTTGAAGCATCTTACCTCATCAGCATTATGTTATTTTATCATTCCGATTGGCCTATCTGGTTATGCATTAATATATCACTAATATGTATCAATACTTTTAAGAAGTTAAAAAAGAAAGAAAATCACCAAAAAAAAAAAAAGAATAAAAACAAAGAGTCAAAATGTGGCCCTTACATATCCAGCTCTCAGGGAAGCTGCAAGGGATTATTAGTTTTTTTAATACAAAACTATGGAAATATTAGCTTTCACATCAATCAAAACCATCTTCTCACACTACCTCCCCTTACCTACTCCAGTATTATTAGAAGGTGTCTTTTAATGATAGTTCTTCTTAAGACTTTCTTAAGTGATATAAGGAAAACAACTAACTAAATAGAAAGGAATCAAACTCAATTAAAAAAATCCTTCTCAGATCATTTAACATGTCAGAAATAAATGGCTGCAACATGACCGGGTCCCCTTGGATTAATCTGGGTATATAGGCAGGGCTGTAATGCTCACTTTATGAATCAAATTTTGAAGCTGCAGTTTAATCCTTGGTAGGAAAGAGACTGTAATGTTTTGCGCTCAGAAACGTTAAGGACATGCCCTTTAGTCCTGGCATGCCAAAGGCTGTAACTGAACAAGTCATATAGGAGACGGATGCAAGCATCACGTGTTCTTCACTGCTGGAGAGAAAGCAAAAAATAGACCTCATCGCCCCACTCGGACAGACTGTCACTGACAACTCCTTAAGTCAAATATAGTCATTTCAGATTTAACGTCTGCTGTGCTGCTGCTGCAGCCAAACATCGTTTCCCTGACATGGGTGTGCAATCCACTGACTGCGTCTCAGTGAGGCCGCAGCCAGCTGTGGGGACAGATCTCCCTGATCCTGCAGGCACTGGGGAAATGATGCATATGTGCATCTCCTTGCACCGAGGCTAAGGCACTAAGGCTGATTTGTCATTTCACAACTATTTGCTCAATGGAAGTCACTAGATGCAAACTAAGCAATTTGTGTGTGTGTGTGTGTGTGTGACCAGCAAAGCAGCTTTCAGAGAAGACTGGTGCCACCATGCTATTCATCATAGTTGTTTTAAAATCACTGTGCTACACTAGTAGCAAGAGGTCTCCTTGGAAGCATGAGGCATGTACTTTTTGAGACTTGTGGGTGTCCTTCCTTCTGAATCACAGCAAGTTTATCCTGGGATAGGGCATACCCCTCCCAACAGGGACCAAAAAGGGGTGAGGGAAGGAGAAAAATAGCTTAGATTAAGAGAACAAATCCCTGAAAACAGACGATGAGGTCAATGACCTTCATTCCCTTTTTCTTTCCTCCCAGAATTTAAGAAGCTGAGTGGAGAAATTTCAATGCATCCACTAAAGAGAGTTTACAAATTGCACCCCACATCCTATACAGAGAGCATTGTGCTTTTGGAAAGGGAAACCATCCTCTGGTTCTCTGTCAGATCAGCTTGGCACATCCTCATCACCTGCATATTAATACCCAACAATAAGTAGCAATAGGTGAACAGCAAGAGGCAAGGAGTTCTGCTTTGTTTAACCTGAGAATTGCTATATGCTTATCCAAACCTTATCTACATCCTCCTACAAATATGTGAACCTCTGGGCATGAGAAATATTGAGACACCTGCTACTGAAATTAAGGGGAGCTGCAAGAGCAGAGTTCCCAGGACAATCAGACATCTTAACTCTGCAAAATTAGGTGGAAAATCTCCCAGGAACAATTTTTCTCTCTCATCACATTTACTACTTCCCACAAGGCAGGAAATATTTGAAGCACAGGCTCCCTTGTGGTATGCTGGCAATCCTGATTTTTTTATGGGAAGGAACGAGGAGACAGGGCAGGGCATTATACATGGGAAGAAAAAAATGATCTTTTAAAGTAACTGAAAAGATTCAGCGTCTGAAAATGCTCGATTTGGGATTGTCTCAAGATTCACAGTGGATTTTCAGTTGGTTGTAATTTTCATCCCAACAGATTAAGTGCTCTTTAATAAAAGGGAGGTTTCTCTGGAAAGTGTAAGGAAAATGGCTTCTTAGGCCCCTTCTTATAATGTAAAACACATGGGCATGCTGCTAAGCTCATGCACTGCCTTTTCTGCGTTCAATGGGTCTCTTTGCAGATGCAAGAGTTTTGGTAAAGAATGAGGACTGAAGCTTTCAGCCTGGTAGGACCAGGATAGCATTTTACACACTCTATATCAAAAGAAGACGTTCTTTTCCATTTAAGTACTCCCTTCAGGAAAAATGGCTTTAGGATGCCTTCTGTAGTTGCTAAAGCTTAAAATGATCCCCTGGAGAAAAAGGATACAGTTATGAGGAAGAATAGGTACCGTAAACCAGCTTGCTGCAAAGGTCCTTAGCAGATGAGAGAAACTGGCTGGTTTACTTGTAATTCTGCCTTGTTTGGCTTTATGGCTTTGCTTACACTTTTTAAAAATAAAGCCAAATTCATGGTTTGATTAGCTGTTTCCAACACTGAACAAATACTGTAAGATATAAAAGTGTACACACCTTTCAGTGGAATGAAAATACATCCATCGCACTGAATACCTTCTTTGTAGTCCTCCTTCACAAGCATTCATGGGAAGTCTTTTTTTTTTTCCCCCCACAAGAAAAAATGCGATACATTCATAACAGTCAGGTCTCAAACAACTGATGACAGAGCTGAGCACACATGAACCAAACAACTCGTAGTTACAATGATAGACCTGTGCTTCCCCAGAGTAAGGTTGGTATATTACGGTTCTTGCAAGTTTGTGGGTTGCAGGCTGTTTGCTGAGATGCCACCGAGTGATTCGGGCAATGATCGTTGGTGTAAAGGTGCATGGAACTACAGAGCCAGAGTGAGTCTGTAGTAGCTCTCTCCTCCCATCCTGCCCTGTAGCCCCAGGGCACTGAATACAGTCCAAAATATGACACCTCGTGCATACAGATATAGACAATTCAATATATCATTTTATAAGCCTGTATGGGGCATCTTGAACACCGTCTATTGAACCCAAAAGTTGAGATGAGCCTAGGTTCATCCTGTAGAAAAACTTGGGCACTGACCCAGCAGTCATTGGAAGTTGTGGCTATGGAAATGAACCACAATATTTCCAAATGCCACTAGTGTGTTTCCTTGGGGGTTGTGTAGCATTTCCCGTCCCAGTCTCTGCGGAGGCTGTGTAGGCTAGAAATTGCATTGGGGAAATGAGTTGGTTGCCTCTGTAGTTACGACACTCTCCCCAGGCACGTTCCTGTGGTGCTGACTAACATTTGGAGACTGTGCAGGAGCAGCTGCCTCTCCCTTATTGCCCTCCACGTGTCTCCACCAAAGCCACTTGAACCCAAACAGATGTGAGTAGGGCACTTTGAACAAGCTTTCATGTGCCCCATCCTCTGAACCTTATGAAGTCCTGCCTAGGTGGTAGGTACAGAGAAAGAGATGCTCAAAGTGACCTTTCTGCTTTTGCATCACATGAATCTGGAGCAGAGTTATCCATCTGCCATTGTAACCTGGATGGTAATCAGCTGAGTATCCCCATAAGGTTCCCTTCTTTTAACTATTGGGGGTTTTGTTTCTCAAAAAGCCTTCTGCAGCAACAACAATGGCTATGAATTCTTCACCAACCCAGTCCCCTAGCCAAGGTGTCTTAAGAATGAATGGGGCTCTTTGCACTCCTCACATCTGCAGGAGATCAAGAGTCTGTCTTTCAGTGTATGTGCAAAGTGACTTGATATTGCATGAACACAGTGAGGTCGGATCCTTCTTATAACACATAGTTAATCTGTGGAATGCAGAGTCGTAGGCTGATGTGGGTGACAGATGTTTCTGGGCTTAAAAAAACTTTTAGAAAAGTGCTTAGTAGGCAACATCAAGGCCCATCAAAAAGAAAGAAATCTCTTTTGGTTCAGTAGTACTCTAACCTACAGATTGCCAAAGAGTGGAAAGATATACTAGGGAAGTGTCACTATATACTCACCTTTGTCTAACATTTTCATCTCTGTTGGCCATCAGCCATTGGCCCCTGTTGGTGATGTGCCAACTGAGAAAGACAGACATTTAACCTGATTTTTTTGTAGCCATTCTCACATTCTTTGTCTTTTGACTAGCTTTGCTGTGTGTGTATATATATATATATATACAGGGTGGGGTGGCAGGCAAGGGGGCTCTTTCAAATAGGCTGGGTTATGGGGCCAAATCATAAGACAGGACTGTGCTTGAATCCATTTTGAAAAGCTGCCATTCAAGAAGTAGAAGGTATTCCTGCTATAGGCCAAACTCTTCTTAGATTTTCAGGTTTTATGTAGAGGTGGGCATGAATCAAAATCCCAGATCTGAACAGCCCAAAGCTGAGATTTGAGATTTCATGGGCTCATGGTGCATGTAATCATTTTCTCATACTGCCTTCAGGAAGGCTTGTTAGAGAGTAGGATTGTCATTTTCTTCCAGTATAGCTCCAAAAATGCATTTTACAGTGTGTAAATTAGCTGATGTAACTAAGCCTTCAGCTCCACTGACCACTACATTCACCTCACAGGCTAGAAAATTTCTGCTGAAGCTCTGCCACATCTTGTTGAGCCAGTGATGCTATGCTAATGTATAGATACACTGGATGAAATAAGCTCCAGTTTCCATGTGCTAATAATGCTAGAAGTGCTTGTAAGGGTGCATAATAACGTATAGACGTATAAAACAGTAGGAAGCACATGCCCATGGGTTGGGTGGACATAAGAAAGAAGATGCTTTTACCTATTAAGTGTAAGATATATGGGAGGTCTGAACAAATCTTTCTGGCTTTCAGTCACATAAAGGTAGGCTCCAGTTTCCCATTTCAAAGATGAGTTTAATAAAGTGAACGATAGAGCCAGATTAATTTTGTTTTCATCTGTAGGTATTATACCAGTGGGAAATGCCATCTGATAAAGGGTCTGATTCAGCTACCAACCTTTCTTGAAAAGGCATAATAGAATAAAAGCTATCTTCAAAGGACATTGATGTATTTATGTACTGAAATTAAAAAGTAGATACTTCTGTCTTTGCTAAAGTTGCCTGAGTTTATACCACATTTCTCCAGCAATCCAGCAGCTTGGCTTGGTGTGAACAATGTACTGTTTTTGTGTCTAAGGGTCAGTGGTCCCGCCTGTTATACTTGGAGCCTTTTTTTTTTTAGGTAATAAGCTAACTATGTGAGTTACCAGATCTCAGTTCTGCATAAGGAGACAAGCATTGTTCATGGGGAGAGAAGAGGCTGTTTTGAAGCTGAGGAAATAAAAGACAGTGAAGTGTCTTTATTTTCTTTCTAGCCTAGCAAAGCTCAGTGCTGGCATGCTGAAATCTAGGTGGAATATCTACCTTTGACAGTCTTGGGATATCAGCAAAATTAAAACTCTGAGCACAGAGGGTTTTTCTTTTAATTGGGCTTACTGCCTCCACTAACAAATTGCAGGCATAGACTGTATGTAGATGTAAACAAAAACCTGCATGTAGAACCCCTTGTACTGTTCATATAGATACCAAACAAACTTTTCAGCACAAATGCTCTATCTGCACTACCCCCTGTACTCTCTTTACATATATACAAATATATAAACAGAACCACATACTTCCATTTGCTTTCTTTTAGCCTTAGAATGTATGGGCATTTATCCCCACCAGACTGGTTATAATGATGCTCTAGGATTAGCTTTTTCCCCTTTGGCTTTTCTCCTGAAGCAGGGAAACATTTGCACAGAGCACACCAGGTGTTACTTTCATATCCTCAGACATACTGGAATATATTAACACAAACACTAAATCAAAACACAGAAAAATTAATGATCACTGCTAGGCTAGAGAAACCAAACTCCTTATTACCAAACAAGACTTGTGTGTATTGTTTCTGTTATCTTAGTTCCTAGATTATTATGAAATCAGATACTGATAGCTAATTAGCTGTTCTAATTATTGGTCTGAGTTTGCGTAAATTATGCTGAATTGCCCAACTTTCTCTTGCTTTAATCAATATAATATGTCAAAAGGTTGCTTGGGGTTGTAAGATAATGAGATAACCAAAGCAGTATCCTGTACACTTCATTATTATAGGCTTCAGCCAAAAGAAATATCAGTATTTCCAATTTATCCCCACTTAAAGCATGCAGTCTGAAGCCTACTGCTCATCAAGCAACTGCTCATCAGCCCTGTTTCTCTTGTAACTACTGCCTGACAATCAGACTATCAAATAAAATGTAGAGTGAATAATGTAAATGGTTGTATTTTTTCCAAAACCCTCAAACTCCTGAACAACACAAACTGCACCATCGTTTCAATGTGTGGATTTAATCTTTGTCTGGACTGGCCTCTTGAGAGGAACATGTAATCCTCTGAGAGCACAATTTTGGCCAAAACTAACTCTCATTCAGACATGACCCTACCGCAATCCAAGTTCACTTCCAGGGCACTCTAACCTGCTCTTGCTTGTAATGTTAATACTTTAATGTAGGGGTTACTTCTATAAGCACCATGGTCATTTACAAATGAAGTAAATTCTTTAATTTCCTAAAAACCTGACATCTCTCTCCCACTTTCATCTGCTGCTTTAAAGCCCTTAATTATGAACAGATTCAAATGATTTTAGTACAAAATACAATTTTATGTAGTAATGTCATAAGTGAAGGATAAGAATCAAGAAAAGTATCACTGCAGTGGAAGAGGTGGAAACAAGCACAGTGAAAGTGAGCTTTATTGCTCATGTATTTTTACATGATAATCTTCACAGTGTTAGGCAACGCTAGCTATACAAATAAGACAACTATTCATCCCAAGTCCTCCCAAACTACTTAAATATCCAAAGGGTGATTTCAGTGGAACTTGGGCACCTAAGTCCAAAAATATGATCCTCAAAATGCATTATTTGCTTGCATTTGTGCTAATAAAGTTCCCTAAGAGACGAAAGTTTTGCTGGTGTTCACAACCCCTTCCACCTTGGCCATCATAAGCAGTCTGTCACTTAGGCCATGCTTAGACTTGTTCAGTGTCTACCATTAAGCATTCTCCAACTAGATTCTAAAAGGGAGTGATCCCATTGCTGTGTACTGATCACACACTGGAAGAGCCATGTTCTCCACATAATGTAGAGACACAGACTATTGATGTCATCTGTTAAGATTAAGACAGGATGAAATTAAGACCCAGCTAGACCAGAGAGGGAAAAAAAAAGAGGAAGAATGATTCTGTTGGTGAGAGAAAGGTTCATTTAGTTGTGAAATGGAGGACTTGGCTATTACACACCAGAGTCCTACTGTCTTTCCTTTGCCCTTTCTGTTGGCTCTCTTAGGTAAGCCTTCACTCAGCATCTGGCTGTTTTGAACTCCAATGAAAGGCTCCAATCCCTGCCCCAGAAGCAACAGAAGTCCAACTTGATCCTTGGACTCTACACAAAGAACCAAGTACTTATGGTGGTTGTGGTCACAGAAAACACAAAACAAGTGGGTACAATCTTAATTAAACACTGGATTCTGAATGATCCTTTGTCATCAGAAGGGACCAAGGACTAGCATGCAAGTCCAGATCAAAATTTGACACCTGCTGTGTATTTACATAGGGCAAGATTTTCCTCATATGTTTCTCATGCTATTAAGCCATTAAAATGAGAAGAACGTGGGAAGGAAGGTGGAAATAAGGATCCAGATTTAAAATTTGTGATTGAATTCTTCCAGTAACAAGAGAGCATTTACTTTTCAAAATAATCAATCATGACTTTGCTTTCAGATTGAATGGAAATTGAAGGTATTCTGAACCTCATAGGAAGATCAAGGGATGGGGTATGGTCCTGGTTGACAGCTGAACTGAAAATAAGCTTATCCATTAAAGGAGTACAAAGGAAATTGTTTCTGCATAATACCTTCAGCTGTGACCTTGAAGAGCAGTCTTTCTGGATTCCAAGACCATTCCTTCTCAATGAAAAACCTGGAGACAGTTATGGTAAACTATGGAAGAGCACAAATATAGGAACTAAAATTGGATGGGTGCTCTGAGAGAAAGCCTGGGTCTTTTCTTGAAAGGAGGTGAGGACACTGTCGAAATAAACACATTAATTAGTGCTTTGTCATGGGGCTCACAGAGGGGGTTGGGTGGCAGATGTCAGAAACACATGGACATCTCCCAAGTGAGGAGGAAGAGATATTAAAAAAGAAAAACAATTGAGGGTCATAACCTGACAGGTAATCAAGAAATTGAAATGTCTGAAGAATGACAGAACTTTGAGGCCAGATGGGATCCAGCATGCTGGAAAAATATGGCATTCAGAGACATGGGGGAAAGAGTAATCACTTTAGTGCCCTGCGGATTTATAATGTACATCCATAATGGCAGCACCTGTGTATGCAAGTGTACTGTATGCATCCATTTCATCATTTATGACTTCTGAGTGCATAGCAAATCTGCTTTGCTTTTATTTTTGTTTCCAGCCAAAAAACTTCCATTATTTGGAATTTTTTAAGTTGCCTTTCTTCCTCTGGCTCCTCATCATTTCAGTCTGAACTTTGTTGCCCTCCTATTTTGTCCTGACTGCCACTTCACAATTGAACAGCAAATGAATCCACTTACTGCCTCTTTATTTCTTCGTTGGTACAGAAAGTGAACAAAATTGATCCTAACACTTACCATTATCGTCTTCCCCAAGTCATAGCCCTCCATGGAAAATTGTTCCCATTCAGAATGTCTGTCATGGTAGCCAGACTAATTCTTTGCTCTTAAGCACCTAAATCATTTCCTAACCCATTTGTTTGATGAACAACACCTTCGCATGTTTCAGTAAAAAGCCTGGTCTCTTTGGAGCAGGTTTGCAGGATATGTAAGTTACAATTGTGGCATTAAAATTGAAATGGAATAAACTAAAGGAAACTTCTTGTGTACTGTGCAGCATATGTAGGGTTGAATGCATCTGAGATATGGGATGAGGATGAGGAGTTTGCAGCTGCTCCCCCATTATAGGATCAGAAATACATACTGTGCTAACCGATACTGATAAGGAAGGTATGGTTTCTTTTGCTCATGTCTGACAAATTCACTCCTCGTTGTACATGTTGAAATTTTGAGCTGAAGAACAGAGATGGAATTGAGGATTCTTAGCATAGAGCACTTTTAGATGTCTGCTGAAAAAGTCACAATCTTACCTCAATTCAGCCAGCCCATCTGCAAAATAGACATAATAATGTTACGCATTGCTAGTGAAGGAATCTCTTTTTTTTTTTCTGTGTTTTTGTTGTTTTTTTTTTTTCCAGTAAGGAGCTGGAGACATGGTGTCCTGCCAGAGGAATGCTAGCCGTGGGGTGAGTGGATGAGTGAATGTGATACAACAGCAGGCATGAGGTCTTTTGGGGTTTTTTTGCCTTTTTTTCTTCTACAGCCAGAGCCTTTTTGTTACCACAGTATTGTGCAGCTTTCTGAAAACCAGGCAGGGAGGTAGGGAGGTAGCATGGGTCCTCGGCTTGAAAGGGAAAGGCATTTGCTCCATCCTCCTCCAGAGGCCGGTGAGGAGGGAGCAGGAGCCAGCACCAAGGCGGTGTGGGAACTGCACCCCAACAGAGTGTCTTGCCTGCCAGCAGCCCCCTGCTCAGCTCAGATGATGCAGCCACAGACGCATCTCTGCAAAGGCATCTTCAGTTATAATGGAGCTACAGCAGTGTCTGTTACTCAGCCAGCTCTGTTTAAAGAGGCTGAAGCCACTGCTAAAGCCAGTCTGATGATGTAGACTTGGGCCTGGTGCCTCAGAAGTATTTGTTGAGTTGTCTATTTCCTGTTGTAGTTAGATGTCCATCACCTTTGAGGAGTTACATCTTCAGCCAAGATCATTCGATAAAGAAATGCCATATCGTCATGAAAACCATTTAATAGTTATTTTTTCATGCATCTCAGTGCCTCACACTTACCTGTGCAGGTTAGGTTAGGTCCATTGCCTAAATTCACACAGGGAACCTGCATCTGAGCCAGAGATTAGAGCCAGGTCTCCCAAGTCCCAACTCAGTGCACTAGACAGGCTATCTTTCTCCGCTGGAAAGGTGACTGGAAAGCCTCTGAAGCAAGAGACTTGCATTGCTTGTCTAACTGCAGCAGTAGGAAAAAATTTAAATACTAGTCAGGGTCAGGCTTGGGGAAATTATGATTTGATTATGAAAAGTCAGCACGAATTCACAAAAGCAAGCTTGTGCTTAACAATCCACTGATGGGACTTTTTCAGGGTGGATAATAAAAATATCTGATAACAGGAATCCATACATTCTGTTTTATGTAGACTTTACATAGAAAAGTCAGGTTCTTTGTGTTATATGTCTGACTTCAAGGAGTGAAGGGATGCAAAAGAAATCCCCTTTTAACACCTGCCTATGACAGCTTGCCGTTAGAAACTACAAAGACTTCTCTTGCACATCATGGAGACGGGGATGAGAAGACAGCTTTAAACCTCCAGGAGCTTCAAAGCATGATCAAGAACATTAGAAAGAGAGAATTGCTCATGGGGCCATTCATATTGGGACTTACCAAGGAGATGCAAGCCTGTCAGTGGCTGCTTGCGGTCCCAGACCATACCCCGCACCAGCCCCTGCACCCCACAGGCAGTTTGCCCTTGGCTGGGGAAGCGCCTGCAGCCGCAGGAGGGCTGGAGACCCCCGCTCAACTCCTGCCCCATGGGGAAAGACCGATGGCTTCCAGGTGCCCCTGCTTCTTCCTATTCTGTTTCTCTATATTTGCAGTCTCGGCCTTCTCAGTATATCTGATTTCAATAAGCTATGAACAAGCTCATGCTAACAGTTTAACATATGTAAGGATGTGACTAAAAGAGAGTCACAAGGATTAGCGTGAGGATCAATTTTCTTAACTTTATATATCAATGAGCTGGAAGAAAGAAGATGCAGTAAGTGGATTATGTTTGCTGATGATATGAAGTGAAGGGGCAGTCAAGACAAAGAAGGAGGGCAACAAAATTCAGAATATATGGTCTAGGGGCTGGAGACAGATAAGTAGCTTGTAAGTTTCAAAGTATGTAAGGTGATGAGTCTGGGAACAAAAAACAAGAAGAGAGAATATCCACTCAATAGCCACACATTACAAGACATTACAGAAGTGCAGTATATGGGGTTAGTGGCAGATAAAGCTCTAACATTGTAAGCAAAAGTGCTGAACACCAGCAAGAAACTGGAAAAAAGTCTCTAAACTGTAAGATAGAGAAAGGTAACTGTTAAACAGGAAAAAAATCATGCAAATTCTGCAAATGAGGCTGGTTTTATGACAAAATATTGCATATTTCTAACCAGCTATGAAAAATATGTTGTTGAAAAAAAAGTGGTAGAATAGGCCTCTGCCAGAAACTGACAGCTGTTGAAATATCTTGATTATCCAGGGACTGGAGATGAAATCCAGGTTTGTATGGCTGAGGATAGAAGATTAAAAGGAGGCCTTGCTGTGGTAGATACAATCCTAAGCGGAAAAGAGAAGAGAAACAATACGAGCCACTCAGAGCTGGTGACACCGCTGGGGGCAGGGAGGCATGGGCATCGGCAAAGGGCAGGCACCAGCGGGGCCAGGCAGGACTTCTCTGCATGGGGAATGAATCACCTAACAAACCAAGGGCAATGGCAGGGACAAGAAGCATAGAGAATTTTAAAAAGTTGTTTGACATGTATTTAAAAGGCAGGACTGTTTACAGAGTACACCTCTAACCCCTGAAGGGGGTCAGTCACACGCTCGTGCAGCACCTCTTCCCCATGGTTGTTCCCACACTCTTTGGGCCTTACTGGGAGCCCTCAGAGATGACTAAGGATCTTTGTGCTGACCGCAGTGAGGGCTGGATCAGATCCCACGTGGAGAGTGGCCTTTCTGTGGCTCTGTTTTTCCTTCCAGCAGTGACTAATTAGCTTGCTCACTTGTGCTCCTTTGCTGGTTGCTCTGCAGCCGCTTCAGGACCTCACTGCCCCGGCGGCCCCCAGCGCTCCTCTTTCTTCTCCTCTCTGTGTGATCTGTGCTTGCTGCTCATTTGTCACAGCCATTAAGTTGTCTCTATCCTTCCTCCCTCGGCTGCTGACAGTGTTCCCCTCCCCAGGTCCCCCTCTGCCACGGGAGCAACCATGTCCCTACCTCCCCTCTGCAGGTGCCTGAGCGCAGCCCAGACCAAGCCTGCCCCTTTTTGCTCCACTACCCATTCGCTGACATTTCTCTGGTCTCACAGTCCCCTCTGGGTAATTGCTCTCTCTGAATGGGACCTTCTGGGCCACCTCTGACACACATCGCACTTGGGCAACTCTTGAAGTCTGTTGCCACCTGCCTCCAAAGCTGCTGCTCTGTTAATGCCATGTCATTTGATTTGCTGGCCCAGGGTAAGGCAGGCTAGGAGGGTAAATGCATGCACACTCCCTCACTCGCTGCTTCTAAAGAGAAAGACCCTGCTACACAGATTTCATGATTTTTTGGTCCTAGCAGAATTTCCTGAGTCCACAGTGTCCGAGTGGATTGGAAATTTCCATAGTGTTTTCCTCTCAGCCTTGAAATAAATGTTTACTGAACTGTGAAAAACAAAGCATTGACCATATTTGTCAGAACAGATTTGTACTAGCAATATTCAACCTTGCACTATCACCCTGTATTTCTTCTTTTGGATTCAAAACCTTTAGCTGATACTCCACAACCAATTTTGCTTTCCCAAGTCTTGATAATAATTCCAAGCCAACAGATCTGTCCTGCAGTACAAATGCCCACCCACAGTCCTCACCACAACCAGCCCAGTGAAATCAAGCCTTCCCATGGGCTTGCAGGGAGGTCTCAGAAACCCGACGGTGTCCTGTGCAATGCAAAAGGGAGCAGATGGAGAATCCCAGTCCTTAGCGAAGCTCAGGTACAGACCCAGCTTGTTCCCTTCCAGCATCTTCTGAGTCAGTCTGAATGCATCATGAACCATGGAGTCACAAACTGCATTTGATTAGTTATAATACTAAAATAAATGGAATATTTTGGGTTGTGTGACTTTCTCTATGACAGATAAAGCCAGAAACAGTAAATTCCCTAGTGGGTATATATGATTAATGTATGATGAATTTATAATATTTTTGCTTTTGACAGACATTTGGAAGAAGCTGGGACCTGGTCTACTACAAGTCTTTCTAAATAAAATTCCATTTTTACTTTTTCTGTCAGCAAACTGCTGATAAGCCAGAAAAGATCAGAGAAATAGATACATTTGGGAGAAGATTTTACATTATTATTGGATCTTTGTTCCAAGCAATTTCTGCATCTTAGGGATCAAGGTGAGCCTCCCATAATGCACCTGCTAGTAAGCAGGTATTAAAAGAAAGTCTTTCTAGGCATTTATCTTTGAGATATCAGACTGTAAGATGAAAAGATGACCCAGGGATTTGCTGACCATCACAGACAATGACTAGCTATGATTAAAGCTATGTACGTTACCTGGACAAAAGTACATCAAAGTGCTAATTAGGGAACATGTACTCCTGACTGGTTACCTCTGAGGCTAATATGCTTTCATTTGTGTTAAAAACCCTAGCTGATGCAGAGAATCAGTGTGAGCTAGAAAGATATATCTATATAATGGACAGTATTACTGCACTCTACCATCTTTTCTGTGATATATTCTCTTTATGTGGAGAAACAAAATTTGTGTTTATCTCACAGTGCTGAGACATCCAATTAAAGAGCCTTGTCCTACAAAATCATCTGCCTGAAAGTAAAAATGAAAGAAAATTGGTCTGATTCATTTATTCTTGATGATAAGTACTTAACTATCAGTTTTCAGGAGCTTCTAATCCTATAATATTCCCAAAAGTCTTGCGGTAATCGGGATAGACCATACTTATATGAAGAAGAAGGGAAAAACATCACTCACGTGTTGTACATGAATATAGATGCTTTTAAAAAAATCATCTAATTTACCAAGGCAAGCAATTGATAGGTAACAGATCAAGCAGTACACAGAACATATATATATATATAGGTAATAAAGCAGCCATGACGCAGAGCATGCTGTATGTTAGAGATGCTGCCTGGTTTGCAGCACCACACACTCTGAATGTCCCTCTGGTTGTGGACGGTCTGTCAGGAACAGAGCGGTGCCTCTTCTTGGGGGAATATTGCCTCCCTCTCCAAAACTCACACGTAACAGACAGCAGTACAACAAATCAAGTCATACTGAAGTAGGGGGGGCATTATTCACCCTCAAGAAAACAGCATCCAGCTATTCTCCTACTGAGTCAAAAAACTGCATACACATAAATGTAAAAGAAGCCAGACCTATCTCTACGAGTCAGACTGTTTTTGATACTCTTTTATCCAGAAACAACAGAACCCCATTGTTTCTCAGTTGGGCACGGAGCATTTGGAGGCCATATGGACATCCAGGCTTTATTGCACATGCAAAAGATACTTTACAGTAACAAGTCTGCACTCTCAATGCTTCTTCATAGGCTGAGGCTGCAAGGAGATCAAGTATGTTTTTCTTTAAAGAAGAAAACAAAACAGTAGGACTAATGTTACTAAGTGCATTACATTTAGTGTTCCACTTCATCTGGTATAAAAGTAGGCAAGGGTAGCAAAGTCTACTGAAAATGACTGCAAAGGTGCCGACCCTCTGGAAACTCAGCCGCTTTCATTTATTGCTTACTTGAAGAAGTAATTAGGGTTCTCACTTCTTGGCTAATGCCTCCTAATGGTCACTTTATTCTTGAAAATTGTACAGTACTGTAACGGTTGGAAGGTAAAGTAATTGTGTAAAAAGGTTTATCAGGAATGACCCAGTAAAAATCTAAGGGGGAAAAATATTTTCTCTCAGACTATGAAGGCTTATGCCCTTTTTTTCTGGAGAGAGGTAGAACAGAATAATTTGTTTTATAGTGTCCAGACAATACAGGCAATGGGAATACATAATTCAACCCAAGCACTGTGAATGTGAAAGGCCAATCTTCTGGCCAAACAATGCTCAGCTGGTATGAGCTCCTAGTTTTCCTTTGGATGTTTCTGTTGGAGAGCAGAGCTTCTTTCATCCTTTACACAAAGTAGTTTCAATTTGTATTTGAGAAAACTAGAGGCAGCACTCTCTGCTATTCAGTTATTTTATTCTACTTAGCCACATACTGCTTCCACTGCAGATGTGTTAGTTAAAGGCATCGGCAAGTGCACAGCTCTAGAGTGCCCAGCCCTGGGGCAATGCACACAGATCTCCCAGAGATGCCAGGACTGGGAGGAGTGTGGAGCAGACAAGGGTTCTTCTTTTGTCAGTAAAAGCTCAACTGGATTGAAGCAGTACTGGCCTGGCTAAGCAAGGAGTTATAGCTGAGGAAGGGTTTCAGTACTTGGCCCATCATTTGTCTAGTGGAAATCTCATCGTAATCAGAAATGCATCATTTCCAGTGCAGGTTTATCAGAAATCTTTGGTTTGTCTATTATGGCTGATTGTCTACTTCCAGTGATGAAGCAAACAGAGACTTCAAATCCACAGACTCCTGACTCAGCATCGTCAATAAATGAGCTGGTAAATCAGTTCCTTCTTGCTGAATGGCACTTCATTCACAACTGGAACCTGTTGCATGAAGACCATTTTGCTTTTAAACACTAGGCTGTTCTGTACTAAAATTCTCCCAATATAAACATGCTTTTCAAACCTCTTATTGGCTTTGTCAGTGTGTAAAATCCCATTTTTTCCATGTATTCACAATAATTCAAACTTGGGTGTCAATCACTTTTTCATTCCCAGGAAACAATTTTGTACCATGGAATACATTTCATTCCTGTCACGGCACAAAGTGAACTATTTGCAAAGGATAAATAACACTTAAGGAAATATATTTTGCCCTTCTACAGCTTCTGCAGTACTGCTTTTAAAATTCTATTTCCTATTGTATTTTCTCCTACAACCTGGCTTTGTGATGCTGCTGTTTGCATGCAAAAGCTATTTAAGTGGAACGTTGCACCTCACTTGTTCAAAGCTCATAATGAAGAAAAATGTGCAAAAGTATTACTTTGCAAAAACAGATAAGTAAGCATACTGCCTGTCAAATGATGTCACCCATGCTTGGCAGGCAAAAAAAAAAAAAATGACTGCGTAAGCCTGGTACAAGAGTCTGCAATCCAGAGAGCATGAAATGTCTTGGGGACTAAGAGTCTGTATTCTGCATTTCTTCGTATGTCTTACTAATTTTCTGTTTCTTTTACTAGGCTGCAGAATCTGCAGTGTATTGCAAAACACAAGCTGCGAGGCCCCTTAAATGTACCTGGGATCAATCCCTTATGAGATATTATCTCATTAAGACTGGCCCAAACCCCAACCTGCTCAGTGATATTTAGATTACTACATTAAGTTGACAGAATGCAAAGAGTCATTACACCAAGGTACTCAGCACCCAGTATGCATTGCTCCGTAAAGAAAGGAGAGGGGGGAATGCTTTTTTTAGCTTAACTGCTCTCATAAACAGCCAGAGGTAAGAAAATCTCTATTAAAACTATTAAGCTATTCTTACCCAGTATCTGTCTGGCGCTAGTTCTCTGTGTTACTTATGGCATCTGGCAGTGTTTTCACTTAAAACAGGGTTGCTGTTTGTTTTCCTTGCCAGCTCTGCAATCCATATCTGCTTTTGTTTGGGGAAAGTGAGACTATTTGGTGATGCTTCTGACAGAAAGACAATAAGCAGTTTGTATGCATCCCATGCACATGGGCTCACTTCTCCACTGTGCCTGGGTAATGGCACTGCGCTGCAGAGGGGAAAGGCAGCACTGTGGCGGTGCCTTGCAGTCACTCCTGAAGCGCTGAAGCCAGGGCACAGGCTGCCCTGTGTTCTTGGCTGAACCTCCAAAAAGGTTGCACAGTGACATTTTCTATCAGCCAAAAGTCACCAAGAGTACTGGCTCTTCTGGCTTTGCCCTCTCCTGATCTGACACGTCCCCTGTGTCCAGAGATGCAGAAAAGGTGGCTTAAAGCACAAAACGGGAAATCTCAACCTAAAATCTTACTTAAAGGAGAAGGTAACTTGCAGTGTGGCAGGAAACGGCAACAGTATCCTCCTTTGGAGGGCTCAGAGTGGGGGCAGGGATGTGTGTGAGGTATTTCACTTGCAAAAAGAAGCAATTTAGGCTCCTCTGTTAGCAGCTAATTATGCTGAGTAAAGGGGCAAACCATAGCTACAGCTCTAGAGCTCCCTCCCCACCTGGCCATGGAGGAACAGCAATGAGAAGCTCATGAATCATGAAGATAGGTATGATGCAGAGCAATAGATTTGACCAAATATTTCCTCAAATACCGTCTAAACGCAATAAGTTCTCCTGTCCCATGCCTGTCTTGAGCAAGAGATGTGACAGCCCCAGAGTGAGAAGAGATAACAGAAAGTGTAGAAAATAAATTAATCCCATTCTAACCATATGAAAGTACACAAAGCACAGAGCAGAACTTGAAAAGAAGAGCATTTTGCTTTGTAAATTCAAATCAGAGGAGCAGATTTTTTCTGCTTTCAAGAACACTGCAACACCACTCGTCTCCCACAGCAGGCTGAAAATCAGCATGAGGGGAGGAAGTGAGGATCAAAACTAAAACAAAAGCTTGTAGCATCCAGGTGCTCAGGAGAGAGAAATTTGCCTTTGGTTATGAAGTTACTAGTATAACTTTTCTGATAAAAATGTTGCTCTGTTAAAAAATGGCTGATTTTCCATGACATTATTTCCCAGATTTGTCCTTCCAACATTAACCACATTCCCTGATAAAACTGGAAGATCTAGGCTTTTTGTGGACTATTTTTCATGTGTTCTGAAACTAGGATGTCCAATATCATAATTTAGACTAGATAATAGTTGTCTGCTTTAAAGTATGCCTCTACTTGTAGCAACTTTCCGTGACTATTGTTAATAAGCAAATAAATACATAAATATTTGAAAATGGGAGTGTTTTCTTCTTTTGCTAGTTGAATTTTAGTTAACTAGCCTCTGGAAAAAATAGACAAGTGTAGTATCACATTTGGAGGTGCTCCTTTCCTCATGATCTTCAGAGAGGTTACTTGCAGGTGCAGAATGGAGATTACATCCTAACACTCTCCTGTGCTATAGCATGCTGTAGCATGTATCCCTGAACTGCTTGTGGGGATATCAAATACTGTAAGGAAAAAAAGAACAGGGTTCTGCCATTATGACTTTCTGTGATATACCTGTGGGAAAGACTGGGGAATATTAGCTGTACTGAGTGAAACAATTCAGTTAATCACCAATTTGATGAAAAAATTTCATTTTTCTCCAATCATATGAAATTCTTGACAGATTTTCCTCATGGGTCAACATTACCCACTGCATGGTTTGTGCCCATATTCCTTTGCTGCTTATTTATGAGCAGTATGTTGCTAATATTCAATAGTCAACGCTTTTTTCCTAGAAATATTATGCACTATTTGCTTAAAAGCAAAGTTTAAGGGCTTGTTTTGATGAAATTGCCTTCCAGGAAACTCATTTGTACATGCTTTCTGAAAAACAAGCAACATGCTCTGACACAGGTATTGTCAGTGCATTGTTTATGATAAAGGTGTATACTAGTGTGAATATTTGCACATACAAATAATACTAAAATATTAGAAAATCAAAGTCTATCCCCCCAATTATTGAAAAATGTCTATACTTTCACCTGCATTGATCTAGCACATTCCAATCAAACCTGTCATTATCTTGAACCCTTCGAGCCCCACGTGGAGTGCCAAAAACACTGCTGTGGTTTTAACCTGGCAGGCACCTAAGCACCACACAGCTACTTGCTTGCTCCCCCCGGTGGGATGGGGAGAGAATCAGAAGGGTAAAAGTGAGAAAACTCGTGGGTTGAGATAAAGACAGTTTAATAGGTAAAGCAAAAGCCATGCACACAAGCAAAGCAAAACAAGGAATTCGTTCACTGCTTCCCATGGGCAGGCAGGTGTTCAGCCATCTCCAGGAAAGCAGGGCTCCATCACATGTAATGGTTACTTGGGAAGACAAATGCCCTCACTCTGAATGTCCCCCCTTTCCTCCTTCTTCCCCCAGCTTTATATGCTAAGCATATAACATTCCACCATATGGTATGGGATATCCCTTTGGTCAGTTGGGGTCAGCTGTCCCAGCTGTGTCCCCTCCCAACTTCTTGTTCACCCCCAGCCTGCTCACTGGTGGGGTGGGGTGAGGAGCAGAAAAGGCCTTGACTGTGTGTAAGCACTGCTCAGCAATAACGAAAACATCCTTGCATTATCAACACTGTTTCCAGCACAAGTCCAAAACATAGCCCCATACTAGCTACTATGAAGAGAATTAACTCTATCCCAGCCAAAATCAGCACAATCCCCAAGCAGGTCATCTTTCTGTATGTAAGACTGTTTTTCACCAGTAGAAGAGCTTTCCAATGCAACAGGCTGAGTCCTGGGGAAATTTCCCTTAATTTCATCCAATTTTCCCCACAAGTGTACGAGTGAGATAACTTGACTTAATGATGTCATTTCAGTGCCAGCCTCTTCAGCGGCAATTACTGAAGGGGAAAAAAAAAAAAAAGAATGAATTCCCTGGGTGCTTTTGTTAGTTCTTTATTATTTTCTCTTTGAAAATTATTCTTCCATACTTCATCTTGAGCTGCCTCTTTTCAAGCTGAATAGCCCTATCGCTTCTGCTGAATACACGGACATGACCACCCACACTTAGAAAAACCTTACCTCTTGCTGAGTTTCTCTGAAATGGTAGGCAGGAGGGCTCATGCAGCAATAAAACTTCATGATCACAGGGGAAGGAAATAGTGCAAGGCTAGGAATTCTCCTGCTGTTTCCATATGATTTCCTAATTTCAAAATAGGCTAAGAAATAATAGGGGGGAAATATATTGTGAGAGTTTCCTCTGTGCTCTTCTGCGATTTCCCACCTAGCCTGTTGTGTGTGCGAGGAACTCTATTAAACTGCTACCCCAAAAGCAGCAGCTTGGCAGTCAGTCTAACAAGCAGGAAAACTTTGTTCTCCAGTATTTTAAAAGGAAGTTTTCCTCTTGAACCAAGGAAGTGGAATTATAGGGGGTTACTCTCTCTGGCTTTTGGGTTTTTTCCCTGTCCCCCAACAGGAATGAGATCTTGATTTGGAGTATGTGAAAGGTTACCATTGTTTACACTTAGCACTCAGTTTGGTCCAATATTAAGGTGAGCTCCAGCTGTGATGATTTTGAAACGTGTCCACACAGACAGTCAGAACAACCCTGGTGGTTTGGGGATTGGGATACGGACACTTAGCGTTGGTTTATCACTAAGAACAGCTACCGGGTGCCACCTTTCAAAGCTGGAATAAGACATTTTGAGGCTGCAGCAATTCATTTTACTCTTATACTTCTTTCCTTTCCCATAAGCCTTTTTCTATAAAGAGTCAACCTGTCCATTGATACCTCAGCTTAAAAGACCATATTTTCAATTAGAGTTTCATGTAGAATAATAATTTTAGGGATACAAAATGAAAGTTGGCAGAGTTTGTTTCACACTGCAAATACCATGTTGGTGGTAAAGTTACCTAGAAAAATAATGATCTTGCATGTCAGTTTTTTAAAAAATAGCTAAAATAAGAAGTGTTATAAAACATATTGATTATGAAAACCAGGGCAAGCCCAGATTTACTCCTCCACCCAGAGGACTGCCAGCTTTACACTGCATTATGTACATTGCATGAACGACACCAAAATCAACCAAATACTAAATTACCAGGTCTGTCACACACAGATTTGAAATATCTTTATTCCAATGTGCCATTTTCCACACCTCAGTATAGTGAGGTCATCCCATCAGCCACAAATCACTTTTTGGTTGTTTTTAAATTTTTTTTTTTTTTTTTTACTTCAGAACAGTCCATTAGCATTATTTGAACATGCAATTTTTGTGGTTTTCTTTCCCTTTCTGTGTCTCTAAATTGTTTAAAGAATAACCCGCTGAAGGAAGTGAATGAAAACTGACATCATACTGTGTCAGATGATTAAGCATTCCAGAATTTTTATTTCAAAATATAGTGGATTATTGTCCTTTTAGACAGTGGATTTTTACTGTGTTACCACCTAATGAGAGCACATGTGGTCTTCAGAGCTGAAGTCACAGAGGGGCACTGCTTTTAAATCCCATGAATTGTCTGGTAGACTTGTTATTTGCTTTTCCCTCTCCCTCCCCAGAGTTTCATAGCCTTTGAACACCTCAGAAGAAGTGCTAATGCTTTGCTTCACAGAAAATGTCCTAGATACAAACTGGCCTGCTACAACAACAGCCAGAGTCCCATTGCTCTCTGGTACTGGTCTTGCTTTGCTATTTATTTTAAGCCTGTTATGAGAGTGGGGAGGTAGCGAAAGGTCAGGAGAATGGTGAAAATATATACTTAGGGGGTCACAGCTGCTGGGAAGTGGAGCTCAGCCATGCCAGGCCCCCTCCGCTGCTTCTCCCGGTACTCTGACTTCTCACTCTCTGGGTAGGTTGGACTCTCCCGCTGTACATTTGCACAGGCTGAATCCCATCGTGGGACTGTTGCTCAGCAACAGCAGCGAGAACAATTTGGTTTTGGACCATTCGGAAGATGATTACATTTGCGGCATGTTTCCCCCCCCACCCCCACCCCCCCGGTACCTATTCCTGGATATTGTAAATATTCATCTGAGTTTTGCATATACAGTAGTTTCCCCTCCAGGTAAAAACCATACCATCCAAATGAGCTTTTAAGACTACTTTACTCTGATGCATGTCTACATTTCCTCTCATTCAGTAGATATAATGTTGCACATGAAATGGCTTTGTTGGGCTTCTGAGGGTTTTGTTTTGTTTTGTCTATGTCAGGCGAATTTCAGCTGGAGCATGGCCGGGCTCTTTATGACAGTGCCGCTTCATTGTTTTGTTTGAGGCACATAAAACAAGTGAAGGACTTAAATAGTTGTGAACACCTGAATGACTTTAAAGCATTTGAGTAAAAGATAGGTTCAGATCTCCAGATTTCCAATTTCCTTCCTAATTGTTTCTTTATCTACACATCTTTCAGCATCCTATTAGAAAAACATTCCCATGCTCTCAACTTAAAAGAATTTGTCTAAGGACTATAATGCAATGTTTAAATCTTTGTCATACATTTCCCTGTGCTTTCACACACGGTAGTAATTTATTCTGAATCTTCCAGTTTTCTTCCCACTAACACATAAAAAACACAGTTGCAAGGGTAACTTTCCAGGCCTGCCATCCTGATCTGCCACCCTTTTTGCAGGGCCTTCCCCTGCTGCCAGAGAGCAGATAAGACACTCCTGGTCCTTTGTCCCTAGGTGCCTCCTTCATGCCCTGCAGACCAGCGTACAGACATCCACCCATCTATGCCATGATCACTTGGATAGCATATTTACAAACACCACGTGCAACCTTCCCCTTATTTCTTTCCCCCAGACATGATGGAATACAAGAAGGGACAGAGAGAAAAAAAAGAATTCGGAAATCAAGTTTTACCTGCTAGAAACCAGTATGGATGTGTGTGCATGTTTTTGTTCAGTGACACTGGGTCCCAGCCCACTGAGGCACATCAACATGTTACTGATTTAAATATATAAGTTCAGCAACTCCTTTACTGTGCTTTTAGTGAGGTATGTGCTTGTGTATCTTACCAACTCCATCAAGTGTAGTTTGTTCTCTGCTGGTGTAGATATATGATGGAAATCAGGCATTTTAGCACAACCCTTGCTACACCTTTCCTCTCTCGGCCTATTTCTGCCCTTGACACCCCTCCGCACCACTCCGGGCTGCCAGCTTACAGGGAGGAGAAAAGAAAGAAGGTGGCAAATCTGGCATTTCTCTCAGCTTTTCAAGGGCACTTTATTTTGCCTTAGATGTATCCTCACGTTCCAGGCTCCCTGTGGAGTGGCAGATCTGGTGGTCCAGCACGGGGGCAGGCAGGCACACTGACGCCCACCCGCCAGCCAGCGGCCCCCAGCCCTCGCGCCGCATCGGAGACTCGAGCTAATCCCTCTCCACAGCGCAGCACGGCTCCTCGCTCATGCAGTCTTGCCCTGAAACCTCTGACGGGGACCTGCACCACACAGAAGAAACCTTTTAAACATTGCAGCCTGCAAGACGTCTCTGTGCAATGCGGGAAGGAGGCAGGCGGATAATACACGCGCACACACACGCAAAGTCAAATGGCACTAGCATAAGCCCTGCTTCAGACTCCCCTTTATGCATGCCCAATAACAAAAGCAATTTTTCCTTCCTAATTAGCCGTATTAGAGCAAATGCTAATACAAGGTTGACCTAAATACAAAACCGTATTTTTTCTCACTTTCCTCAGTGCAAGCTATATTTAGCCTACAAGTGTATATTTTCATTTCTTAAACATTTTTCTTTTTAAAATGCAGGTTAAATGTTAATCAATGAGGTAATCTTCATAAAAATTACTAGGTATCGATGTTCAGTTCAAACCAGATATTTCCCCATTATTTTGAAGGAACGAATTACCAACTCCTGCTTCAGTGAACTCCTTGATACAACATGCATTTATTCAGGCCCCTTGGGGGTCATTACAATGAGATTCACCTCTGTGTATGTGTGTGTATATTTAAAAATAACACCCTCAAATCTCTCCTCTGGTCTTTCAGCAGGGAACATATCAAACAGCAACAGCAAATCTCATACACACATCAATATCATGCTAACATAGTTGAGTTTCACTGAACCCGATGCCAAATTAACTTTTACAGGGCAATTACAAAATCTTATAATCATGCAAATTAGTAGTAAGCAGCTTACATCTTCCAATTAAATTGCCACCTGCTATTCCAAGATCCAAGTTAGCCATGGTAAACTTTTCCTCTTTTAGTTTTAAAGAGAGACTCTATGCAGAGAGTCATCAATGTACGGATTAGCCTTCCCAGGGACAGGGGGTCCAACTCGGAGTGAGCACAGGCAGGTTATTTCAGCAAAAGAAAGACAACTACATATCAAAGTGTGAAGAGAAAAGGGCATTAACCCCGCAGTTATTATCGAATTTGGGTGTTTAGGTGCACTCGTAGGCTCAGGGTCACATCCTGGCTGCAGCATAAATCCATACCCAGGCAAGACCCACGCATCATCTGCCCCCTCCCTCCTTCTCCTTTCCTCTCCCTCCCTGTGTGAAACAGAAAAGCTTTTGCTACCTGGGCCAGGGTTGGCCCCTGACTCCTGGAGATCAGCACAGTGTCCCCCAACACCATGACCCTCTCTCTGCTTAGTCCACAAACACCC
Organism: Balaeniceps rex; assembly: GCA_013401315.1. Taxonomy (NCBI): domain Eukaryota; kingdom Metazoa; phylum Chordata; class Aves; order Pelecaniformes; family Balaenicipitidae; genus Balaeniceps; species Balaeniceps rex. The sequence goes on from VYZW01052404.1 coordinate 36,498, forward strand.
AGATGTCCTGTACAGTCTTCCTTACAGGATGAACACATGGCACATTTCAAAGCTTCCTCCAGCTCCCTGGAAGGTAGGCAGTAGGATGAAGTGACCACTGGATGTAATTCACTTTAAGGTAAGGCAGTAAGGTGAGGCCATTTAATGGATTTACAGAAAAAAAAATAGGGTTTTAAGAGTCAAACTCCTAAGTTTAGCACAGCAAAAGTGTCATTTTTTATTACTTAAGAAGTACAGATTTTGTAGAAAAGAGAGATTTTTCTTGCTAAAAGCAGACAGAAGAATGCACTGCTTGGGCTCCTAAAACAGCAAAGATGCCAAAGCATACTGTGGCCTACAGAATTAACTATGATGATGCAAATCAAATGTCTCAGAAGAAAAGTCAGGCATGAAACATAGCAGATAATGAGAACCAGTGTCAACTCTGGAAAATGTTACAGAATTAAATTCTTTCTTTACCATCTCCTTCTCTTCCACTTACCTCCCTGCCCCTCGAAGGGCACCAACAAGATTTGACTTGCACATCTGGGACAGGATCTGTGCATGTGTAAGGTGCTGCCTTCGGTTTCCAGGAGGTCAGTTATCAGTGGTTTATAGCCAACAGTGCTGTTCTTCAAAATCAGTTTAGCTGACATCCATCCTGATGAGATTTATACGGTTTTGACAGAAAGCTGTGCTTGTACAGAGGACTGCAGCTTTTTAAATTTTTGAGGAGTCGTTAGTAATTTGTAGCCAGCAGCCCAAGTTCTTCTGAGGGGCAGCTTTTCAGGCCAACTTGGCAGATCTCGCCAGGTACTGAGCACTCCCTGGGCCAGACTCCAGTCTCGGGTGTGTTGCCCTCATAGCAGTGCAAGTTTGATGGCTTTTCTGGAATGACTCCTTACTTATTCAGCCCAGTATAATAGTTCTTTCCTGACATGCAGCTCATAAAGTTGCTTGTAACTAAAAGGAATTGGGGTTTGCTTTTGTTATTTTAAGTGAAAACTAAACTTCTGAAGAGAGAAAATAAACAGCTACTGAGCTGTAAAAATGAACTCTTATTACTTCTGCCACCAGCCTCACTGCAGCTGTTCATAACCACAGCCATACAGCATAAGTCCAGCACAAAACCCCAGTATATCCCTGCAAAAGATAACAGAAGCCATAGATGTCTTCATTCAGAGTAGGAACTCCACTGTCTTCTCTCTCCTGAGACATGACAAATGCAGCAACATCAGAGGATATGTGGATTAGACTTTTGTCTTTGGATGCATCAATGTTTGAAAACTCTGTTTGAATATTTTAAAGCATCTTATTCTCAAGAATTTGCCAGTGGAGTTCCAGCACGACAGAGATTTTGATTCATGGCTGAAAACAGGAATTTTTTTGTTGTTGTTATACAGCTAGTTTTGATTGAAGATCAGAATACCAAATGACTATAGAAATTCCTATCTTGCCTTACAGCCCAGCATTTCTATGGATAACCCAATATATTTGCAATCAATAGCAGTTGTAGTTTGTTTGCAAGCAGTGTATCAAAGCACCTTTTTCATACGTGGAAATGAGGGAGAGAAAAAAAAAACAACACTATTCTTGTGCCAGAGAGATGTGAAAGATTACACAGCTGCAGTGTCTTGAGGTTACAAAACTGCCAGTTTAACAAGCAAGGTAAGCAGCAATGCTGATGTATTTATAGGAGTTTAGACATTTATATTGTTTTTTAAAAGAAATGTAATGAACCAATCCATAAATAGTATGGGGATCATAGGTTTATTGCTGCCTTAATGTAATGGAAGCTTACAATATAAAAACACACCAATAAGAAACTTCTGTGACAATGGCATTGGTAATAAGGTCTTTGGGGCAGGGACTGCCTTTTTGGTGTGTGTGCATGGGCAGAGGCTAGCACAAGGCAGCAGTCATCTGGCCAGGACCTTGACCTGCCATTATAATCTAAATATTAGAAAATAACAAGAAGAGGTCTGAAAGCTACAACAGCCTATGACAGGAAACAGGTCATTATCTTGAACAACAAAAATATATTCAATTAACATTTGTTTAATAGTTGGGGCCTAATCTGAAGATCTTGTATGCATTTCAATAGATTTTGGAGCAGGTCTTTGGACATGGCAGATGCCAAGTGTGCTGGATGAAGCAGCTCAAGTCTCTATAAGCTGCATGGCAGGAAACGCAAGAAAGCACAAGGATCTACTGGCTCACTAGACTTTAAAGTAGTGAGATATTTTGTTATTTAATTAAAGAAAAGGTATGTCAAGCAATGAATTAAATTCTTGCTTCTCAATATGTACATCCAAAAAGCAATTTGCCCTGTCTGCTTTACCACTCATTGGCAAAACAAAAAAGATGTAAAATTTACTACTGAAAAATCATTTTACTGTCCCCAGTCGTATGTAAATGGCAAACATTTTAATTTTGTAGTGTTGTCATAGGTTACCAAGTGGGGCAACTTCGCCTTTTCCTAGAGGCCAAAATGGCTTTGCACCATTTCCGTGATAAGGGGAGTGCTGAGATAACTCTGAGCTGTCATCACTGAATTCTCACCCCTCTCCATGTCACACAACTCTGTTCAAGGATAAAACTGTTGACTTTCTCCCTTGACCAGCCTGGGCCTTTACAGCATAAATGAAGAACATATTAGGGGTTAAAAGTAATTTCCCTGCCAAGAACACTTTTCTGACTGGGGACTTCCTTTTGAAAATTCTGGCTCCAAGAGGAAAGTAGAAGAGGGTATGCTAAATACTTTACTACTTAATTTTGAAAATATCAGGATGATGCTCTCCAAAATAAATACTGGAGAGGTTCTTAAGCAATATATGCATCAGACTGTAGCTGTAGGCTGGCACTCAGCCACAGTTAGGTGGTGTTTGGTTCTGGTTTCCCAGCCAACCTCTCGTGAGTAAGTGTTAAAATGTGGGGTGAAAGAGTGATGAGGGAGAAGTGATGAGGGAGAAGTTGAGATTACCTCTCTGACACAAATTGCCTTGCTAAGGTCAAGGCAAATATTATTAGAAGGGAAAGTTGATCAGAATTCAATACTAAATGTAACCCAGTGACATAAAGGTTCCACTTTCAAACTTTCAAGCCTGCTTTGAGGTAAGTGACGTCCCTCCTAAAGTGCTCTTGCTCATACTCTTTGTCTAAACCCACTGCTCCTCAGACATCACCTTCTCATGATGGAAGCTCCTTTTTTTCACTTTTGAGTCCTTTTGATTTCCTATGAAGCTGGGGAAAGCCACTTTCCCCACAGCTCCTGACTGGTACAACTTGCACAACTATGTGAGGCTCTCACTCAGCATTGCCACCTCTCTGTCACTTCCATCTCTGAACACAAACCCAGGATCCCCGAGATGTCACTGCTGTTACATCTGCATGGGACTTTCAGATTGCTGTACATCAGTGCACATGTGTTTGTTTTCAAACTCAACAACAAATGTAACATTAAACACCCTTGACTGCTCCACTGAACAGCCTTGTCTGCTTCATGTTGCAAAACAGACCTAATTCTTATTGTAGCTGGTTTGTGATTGAACTAATGGTGCATGCAGAATCATAATTCAGCAAAGTGAATTAAATTATCAAAGAGTCTTTTACACTCAACACTTATCACTGCCTATACAAAAACCAAAACTGTGTACTGTGGGAGGGCAAATTTTTTCACGCAGCTTAGAGGGAGGTGGATGGCCAGCTGTGGGCAAAGAGGAGGTGGAGGTGGCAATTCACAGAAGAGACGAGGGGCTGGAAATATGCAAATGACAAATTTAAACAAATCAGCAACCCTCCAAAGGAGAAGTATCAGTGGATTGTAGGAATAATTTCCTCTTGCAGATCCCATTTGTAAGGCACTAACTGTCATTCATTACCCCCACAGTTTAATAAGGGACATGAATTATTTATTTGGGACTATTTTCCTCTTTTGGGAGGAGGGTCATCAAGCAGTTCCTTCCTTTTTCAGGCCAAGGCAAAATGTATCAATTTTTTTCCCCATAAGAGCCTGAATAAGGATCTCTGCATGGCAATAGAAATTTTTCTTTCAGCTCTGAAGGAGGCAGATCTAGTGTCCCCAGTGCACTCCAAACCAGCTTGTACTGTCACCTGGTCCAAATACCATCATGGCAAAGTAGCTCCAGTTTACCTGACTTACCAGATCACACACCTTCACCTGACCAAGAAAAACTGTTGACTTTCAGAAGCATGCAGAAAGGCATTTTCTTTCTCCCCTGAGGAAGCTATTCGAAGATCGCTGTTGTATTTCTTTCCTGTCTGTACAATTTGAGAGTTTTTCCAAACGCCTGGTCCCATTTTTCCTTGTAGCAATTCAACCTATTACTTCATGTCCGAAGCACAAGACTATGCTAATTTCTCCCAGCACGAGCATTTCACATGCCTAGGTGACTGTTACTGTGTTTTCCCCTCTATTATCTCTTATTCACACTAGATATCATCTGNTGTAATCTCCTGCTCTACTGAACTGCCTGGTCTACATTATGTATTTGTGCAGATGATTAGCTCTGCCTGGGTGTACTACCCAGTACTTCCACCAGACAAATAACACACCGGCCTCCAGCTTGACAAGACTGTTTTGCATTCAAGGGCTGCCCTGCAGTAAATATTCTTTCAGTCCCTTCTGGGTTTCTATCATCTGTATAATCTCCATTCCATCATCTGTTAATGAAAATACCAAGCCAAGAACAGCCTCTGTGGAGCCCCATTTGATGCATCCTTCCATTTTAAGCCTGCCCGTGGGATTCAGGTCTGATCAGTATTTTGTTGACCCAGTGCTGATGCCTGGGCAGGAGAGAACAATTTTACATAAAATTCTGACACAACCCCTATTCTTTTCTGCTTCTATTGTGTCCTATAATACAACTAATAATAAGGCAATGAAATCATTGCCTCCAGCTGTTTCCCAACGGAATTTACCAAAAGGGTAGTGAAGTGATTTCATTTCAACCCCTTTCCACACAAAGCATTGAACCGTACCAGCCAACACCAACACTGGTTCCAGTGTGGTCATAGTGCAATTTCCTTGACAGTCCTGGACAGTTTCAGGGAGATTACAGACGGATGGGGCCCGTTTGGTTCCAGCTGGACTGGAGTGCAGATGGATCCCAAATGTCAGAAAATGGATCCTCACAGTTGAAATGCTTGTGNTCTCTGAACACAAACCCAGGATCCCCGAGATGTCACTGCTGTTACATCTGCATGGGACTTTCAGATTGCTGTACATCAGTGCACATGTGTTTGTTTTCAAACTCAACAACAAATGTAACATTAAACACCCTTGACTGCTCCACTGAACAGCCTTGTCTGCTTCATGTTGCAAAACAGACCTAATTCTTATTGTAGCTGGTTTGTGATTGAACTAATGGTGCATGCAGAATCATAATTCAGCAAAGTGAATTAAATTATCAAAGAGTCTTTTACACTCAACACTTATCACTGCCTATACAAAAACCAAAACTGTGTACTGTGGGAGGGCAAATTTTTTCACGCAGCTTAGAGGGAGGTGGATGGCCAGCTGTGGGCAAAGAGGAGGTGGAGGTGGCAATTCACAGAAGAGACGAGGGGCTGGAAATATGCAAATGACAAATTTAAACAAATCAGCAACCCTCCAAAGGAGAAGTATCAGTGGATTGTAGGAATAATTTCCTCTTGCAGATCCCATTTGTAAGGCACTAACTGTCATTCATTACCCCCACAGTTTAATAAGGGACATGAATTATTTATTTGGGACTATTTTCCTCTTTTGGGAGGAGGGTCATCAAGCAGTTCCTTCCTTTTTCAGGCCAAGGCAAAATGTATCAATTTTTTTCCCCATAAGAGCCTGAATAAGGATCTCTGCATGGCAATAGAAATTTTTCTTTCAGCTCTGAAGGAGGCAGATCTAGTGTCCCCAGTGCACTCCAAACCAGCTTGTACTGTCACCTGGTCCAAATACCATCATGGCAAAGTAGCTCCAGTTTACCTGACTTACCAGATCACACACCTTCACCTGACCAAGAAAAACTGTTGACTTTCAGAAGCATGCAGAAAGGCATTTTCTTTCTCCCCTGAGGAAGCTATTCGAAGATCGCTGTTGTATTTCTTTCCTGTCTGTACAATTTGAGAGTTTTTCCAAACGCCTGGTCCCATTTTTCCTTGTAGCAATTCAACCTATTACTTCATGTCCGAAGCACAAGACTATGCTAATTTCTCCCAGCACGAGCATTTCACATGCCTAGGTGACTGTTACTGTGTTTTCCCCTCTATTATCTCTTATTCACACTAGATATCATCTG
>VYZW01052405.1:0-11839 GCA_013401315.1 Balaeniceps rex
GGAGAGGACAGGCTGTTATGGGCAAGGATGGGACAAGGTATGATGGGACAGGGCAGGATGGGGCTGGATGTGATGGGATGGTGCAGGACGGGGCTCTCAGCCAGCCCAGGCTGGTCTCTCCTCTCCCGCAGTCCAGGACATGATCCGCATCACGGTGCACCCAGAGTCGCAGGTGGTGACAGAGGGGACGCGGGTGTCCCTGACCTGCTGGGCGACCGGCCCGCCGGGGCTCGCGTACCAGTGGTTCTGCGGGAAGCGGGAGGTGAGGTCCCGCTGCGCCACGTCGAGCAGGGCCCCCGGGCCCGAGAACACCGGGACGGGTGGGAGGGAGCCCCCGACTCCTTGGCACCCTCCTGTCCCTTAGGTGCCCGGAGCCACGGCCCCAGAGCTGGTGATTGACACGGCTGCCCCGCCGGGCCAGCCCGAGTGGTACATCTGCCGGGTGAACTGCGGGGCCGCCTTTGCCTTCTCCAGGTGGGCCCACGTCCAGGTGGAGAAGAGCGGCAGCCCCAGCTCAGGTGGGCCCCGAGAGCTGCGTCCCCGGGCTGGCACCCGTGGGGCACCGCTTGTCCCGTCGGGACCAGGGTGGCTCCCGTAGGGCATCGTGTGCCATGTTGTGCCCTGGCTCAGCCGCGAGGGTCTCTGGGCTTGCCGGGGTGATGGTGCCCGCAGAGGAGCTGAATGCCCCGTGGCCTCCTTGTGCCCGCCGGCTCATGCCACCCGTGGGTGCCAGGGCCTGCAGGCGATGGCCGTGGGGCCTGGAGGCAGCTCGGCGGAGCCCTGCCGTGGCCGGGTGCCCGATTTTCCGCCCCGTCCCCTCCCCAGCCAGCGGTTACTGCCCGACCATGGCGGGGTTGCAGATCCTGCGGCAGCCGCGGCCGTGCCGTCTGGCCGAGGGGGACACGCTGGCGCTGGAGTGCAGAGCCATCGGCAACCCCCCGCCCCAGTACCAGTGGTTCAGGAACCGGCGCCCCGTGGAGGGCGCGCAGGCGCCCCGGCTCCAGGTATGGCGGGACCCCACGTGGCACAGCGTGGCCGGCACGGCACGGCACGGCACGGCACGGCACGCCGCCCCAACTGCCTGCTCCGTCCTGCTGGCAGGTGAAGCTGGTGACAACGGCTGAGCGGGGCAGCTACTCCTGCCGTGTGTTCAACCTCTTCCACGAGGTGTGGAGCCGGGAAGTGGACGTGGAGATCGGTGAGGGCCCTGGACAAACCCCCGTGGCCCCCCACGCTGCGTGGGGTGTCCTGGCTCTGCCCTGCCCCCCCATAAAGCCCTCCCGTGGCTGCCCCATGGTTTTGGGGGGCTCCAGCGGGTGCTGCCACGCACGGGGCTCCCTGACTCCCCCGTTTGCCGCAGGCCCACGGCTCTTCGCCTCTGGAGGCTCCTGGCAGGAGGGGGATGGAGGTAGGTGGGGGCAGAGCGGGCAGGTCCCCACCGCTCTGCCCACCGCGCACCCCGGCACCCCGGGGCCGTGGCTCGACGTTTCTCTCTTTCCAGGCTCCCCGGAGCGTGGCAGCCCTGGCCAGCTGTACGGTAAGAGCCTGACCAGGAGGGGTTGGTGGCCCTGGGGCTGTCCCCAGTGTCACCAGTGTCACCCCACGAGGCTCCCCGCGGCATGGGGTGCTTTGGGTGCAGCAAGCCGGGGCGAGCGGAGCAGCGAGGCGGGGACGCCACGGGGCAACCCGGTAGCCGGGGACGGTGACGCCGGCCACAACCGGGTGTCACCTCTGTGGGCTGAAGGTAGCGGGGACAGCAGGAGCGTCCTGCTCCGTCCCCAGTGCCTCCCTCTCCCATCCCGGCAGCCACCGACAAAGTGGCCCTGCTGATCGGCAACATGCACTACCTGCACCACAAGCAGCTGAAGGCGCCCATGGTGGACGTGCATGCCCTCAGCGCCCTCCTCCGCCAGCTCGACTTCAAGGTGGTCTCGCTGCTGGACCTGTGCAAGGCCGAGATGCAGATGGCTGTCAACGAGTTCCTCCTCCTCCTCGACAAGGGCGTCTACGGTGCGGCGGCACCCGCCGGGGTGGCAAAACCGAGCGGTTTTGTGCTGGCGGGGTCTTGGGGGGGCAGCTGGGCGAGAAGCGGGCACCCTTGGGATCAAGGGAGGGTCACCCGCTCTCCGCCCCTCCCGGCAGGTTTGCTCTACTACGCCGGGCACGGCTATGAAAATTTTGGCAACAGCTTCATGGTGCCCATCGACGCGCCCAGCTCCTACACCTCGGCCCACTGCCTGTGCGTGCAGCGGGTGCTGCGGAGCATGCAGCAGCGCCGCACCGGCCTCAACATCTTCCTGCTCGACATGTGCCGCAAGAGGTGACCGGCACCGGCCACCAGCCCCGGGGACAAGCGGCCGGGACGTCCCGGCGTGGGGGTGCCCCTGGGTGCTGGTTCCCCGGGGGAGCAGAGCGGGGCATCCCCGGGGTCCCATCCAAACGTTTTGGCTTTGTCTGGATGCCCCAAAGCGTCACTGCCCCAGCTGAGCCGTCAAATGCCACCATGGGTGGGCAGAAGGGCACGGGGCAGCCCCCAGGGTCTGGGGTGCCTTGGGGTGGGTTCTGGGGCGGGGGGGGCGGCAGGTCCCGGCTCTGCCCAGCAGCACTTCTCTCGCAGGAACCTCAACGACGACGTCATCCCGCAGGTCGGGGCGCTGCAGGTCACGGCCAACATCGTCTTCGGCTACGCCACGTGGGTCCCCTCCCCGCCACCCTCCAGCACAGGCAGCGGGGCTGAGTCTCCCTCCCTGGCTCAGAGCAGGGCCCGGGGCTCAGCCCCGTTTGCACCCACATCTTTCCCCCGCCGTGTATCAGCAGCGTTGCTCCCTCCGGTCGATGCTGGAGGCGGTGGGCGAGCGGAGGCCCCCAGCCCCTTACAGGGCACGGAGATGCCCACGGCGCTGCTTGGCTTCGGGCAGCACCGGAGGGGATTAAGCCCGGAGGCTCATCCAGAGCACAGGGATTTGAGCTGATGATGCTTCAAGCATCCAAGATCCAGCCGTGACTCCCTCCTCTCCCCGGCACAGTGGCCGGATGGGTCAATGGGAGCTGGTAGAGCCATGGGCACCCGGCTCTGGCTTCCCCAGGGCTGTCACCCTGGTGGGGGCTGGTTCCCAGGGGAGTGATGGAGCCCACGACGGAGCCACCCACTGCCCTGTCCCCGCAGGTGCGCGGACGCCGAAGCCTACGAGCTGAGCCAGGGCGAGCTCTCCAACGGCGTCTTCGTCACCTTCCTCAAGCGCTGGCTGCTGGAGGACGAGAAGATCACGGTGCTGCTGGACAAGGTGGCCGAGGGTGAGTGGGGAGCAGTGGGGGACAGCTGGGGACAACCCCCACGGTGGCCCCCGCCGACCTCCTGTGCCCCCCGCAGACATGGGCACGCTGGAGATCACACGGGGCCGGCAGGCGCTGGAGCTCCGCAGCAACCTCTCGGAGAGACGAGCTCTGACGGACCCCATCTGCCCCCCGGGCCAGGACGAGTCCTCCGCCAGGAACCTGCAGTGGGCCAAGGCTCACGGTGAGAGTCGCGGCCACCCCATCCGGAGCTGGCACCCGGCGGGGGGACGGTGCCGAGTCGCAGGGAGAGGCGGTGGGCAGCGCCTGCTGGGTTTCTCCCACCCTGGAGGAGAGAAACCGCCGGCACAGAGCCCCCGGCCCAGTGCAGGAGCATCGCGTCGGTGTCCCTGCGCCGGGGTGACCCCAGCGGTCACCTCACCCGCGGGTGCAGCTCCGGCCCCGAGCACCTGCGGGTCCCAGCCCCATCCTCGCTGTCCCCCCCAACCCAGTCCTGCCGGAGAGCCGGCACCTCCGCTTCGACTGTGGCGTCACCGTCCAGCTGGGCTTCGCTGCCGAGTTCTCCAACATCATGATCATCTACACCCGTGTGGTGGCCACCCCCGAGGACATCGCCAAGTGCGAGGCCAAGCTCACCGACATCCCCGAGGTGGGAGCGGGTTGCTGAAGCCCGTGCCGGGGCAATGCTGGGGAATAGGGCGGGGGGACCCGTGGTGGTTTCCACGTCTGGACGCCGTCCATGGCAGGAGCTGGACGTGGACCTCAAGTGCACCAACAAGGAGAGCCCGGAGGAGGTGGGCAGCCCGCTGGCACCCACCTGGAGCCTCGGCTGCCCCTCCTGCTGCCTCTACAGCCGGCTCTGCGGCTTGCAGAAACTGCGGGTAAGAGCCTCACGGGGCGGGGGGGTGGTGCCAGGAGCACAGCACGGCCGCGGCCGTGGCCCAGGATGGGTGCCCACGCTGCCGGTGCCCCCCCCCGCAGCAGGAGCTGGCGTTCACCGTCTGCCTGCAGTACCGCTACCACGGCATGGACGACTTCGTGGAGGAGAGGCGGACGGTGAGCGTGGGGAAGCCGCTCATTGCCAAGCTCAACCTGCGGCTGGCGGCCTCCCCCTCGCCGCCCGGCAGCCCTCTCTCTGCCTCCCCCCCCGGGAGCTGGGGGGCAGCGGGGAGCTCCTGGGTCAACACCCCTGAGGAGAACCTGAGCCCCGAGGTCCCCGGCTTCCACGCCCTGTAGAGGGACGGCGCGGTCCCCCCTTGTCACCGCAGTCCCCTGGGGCCACGTCTGTCCTGCTGGGGGGCTGGAGGGGACAGAGGTGACGTGCGCGGAGGTGGGGGCCAGGAGGGGGTGAGCCCCATCCTGGCCTGTCCCAGGGGATGTGGGGTGGGATGTGGGGTGGGATGCGGGGCTCGCTGCATGGCACGGCTGGGACCCCTGGCGCGGGGGGCTGCAGCTCGGTGCCGTCCCGTGGACACAGCACTGCCAGCGCGGGTACGGGCAGTGCCAGCCCCACATCCCCTGGCGTGGCAGTGCCAGCACCATACGCCGGGACAGTGCCACCGCCATGTGCCAGGACACTGCCAGCCCCATGTCCCCGGCAGTGCTAGACCCATAGACGGGACACTGCCAGCCCCATGTCCCTGGGCACTGCCAGCCCCATGTCCCTGGGTGGTGCCAGCCCCATAGACGGGGCACTGCCAGCCTCATAGATGGGGCACTGCCAGCCCCATGTCCCCAGGCACTGCCAGCCCCATGTCCCTGGGCACTGCCAGCCCCATGTCCCCGGGCAGTGCCAGACCCATAGATGGGGCACTGCCAGCCCCATGTCCCTGGGCAGTGCCAGACCCACAGACGGGGCACTGCCAGCCCCATGTCCCCGGGCAGTGCTAGACCCATAGATGGGGCACTGCCAGCCCCATGTCCCTGGGCAGTGCCAGACCCATAGACGGGGCACTGCCAGCCCCATGTCCCTGGGCACTGCCAGCCCCATGTCCCTGGGTGGTGCCAGCCCCATAGATGGGGCACTGCCAGCCCCATGTCCCTGGGCACTGCCAGACCCATAGACGGGGCACTGCCAGCCCCATATCTCCTGGCACAGCCGTGCCAGCCCCATATCCCAAGTCAGTGCCAGCCCCACGTGCCAGGAAACCTCCCGGCAGCCCAGGGGCAGGGTGCCCAGACCCCACGGCTCAGCTGGCACGAGGCGTCGTGCCAGGGCAGGGCTGGGCTCGTTCAGGCCTAGGAGAAATAGAGAGAAATAAGCAGATTAGGGGGCAAATCCCGCGGGAGGGGATTAGAGGGGGTGGGAGCAGGAGGGTTCCTGCTCTGCCGCGAGGGGCTGGGAGAACCCCCCGATGCCCCCAGCGCTCCCAGTAGCACCCAGTCCTCCCAGTCCAACCCCAGGCGCAGGGCTGTGCCAGCCCCGTCCGGGCAGCGAGCGATTTCAGGACAGGCTAAAAGGGGGGGGGAAAAAAAAAAGCCTTTTTGCTTGGATTTTTCCCAAACGTGGCCCCACGTGCTGGGCGCCGCAAATGACGCGGGGCGCGCTCCGCCGGCTCTCGACCCGGGAAAGCACCAATAAAGAAGGAAGGGCAGGCGGCCCGGCGCTCCTGCGGCTTTCCTGCGTTTCAATGGCGCTTTTTTGGGGCCAGAAACGTTGCCCGTTTCTGCACTAAGCGCAGCGTGGCACCGGGGCACCCATGGGAGGGAAGGGACAACCGACCCCGACATCCCCGGCCACGATGCCCTGGGGCGCGCCGGTGGTACCCCACGCAAATTAGCTCATTTAAATAATTCGCATACCCCCCTAACCCCAGCGACCCGGGGAGACGCATCCTCACCCCGGGGCCTCCCTGCGCCCTCGCTTTTGGCTGGCGGTTGGAAGACGGGTGGGGGAGCACCCTCGCCCCCAATTAGGCTCCGATCAGACGGGTTAGGGGGTGCCGAGCCTCCCGCTCGCCGCGCCAGCCGGCTTTTGTTGGCGCTCGGGAGGCCGAGGGGTGCCCCGGGCTGGCGCCAGCCTCGGCAATTATGTCATGTGAAAAGCGCAGCCCCCATTGAGCGCGTCCCTTCCCCTGGATCAAACCCCATTACTTCCGCGGCCGTTGCTTCATTATCTCCCCGCCGGAGCAGGCCTCTGCCGGGCCGCTTCACCTCGGCCCTGGCCCATTAACCGGGCTGGGGAGCCGGGGGAGCATCGATTATGCATTTAATGGGTTGTTAAAGGTTTAATTGTCATTAACAAAGCAGACGAGCAGCAGCAGCCGGGGGACGGGGGACAAGGAGAAGGGTCTCGCTGGGGTCAGTGCCTCGTCTGGCCTGGTGGCATCCCGGCCGGGCCCGCCTGACCTGGGGCTGTGGGGACCTCAGAGTCCGGCCCCGGGGCTGCGGGATTGGGGCGAGACCCCCTGGGGTGGGGGGGGCTAGGGCCGGGGCTGCTGAGTGGGGTCTGGCCCACGCCGGGACATGGGGATATGGGGACACGGTGGCGATAGGGATGCCCCAGCAAAGCCCCAGTTTGTGGCTGTTATTGGGGCCGAAGCGGGAAGATTTTTGGGGGAAAAATCTTGTTTTGGTGGGGGGAAGGTCTGTGCTCGCCTCACTTCCCCAGGGCACCCCAGGGACCCAGGGCACCCCAGGGACCTGGGACACACCAGGACACCTCAGGGACCCGGGGCACCCGCTCGCCCAGGACCAAGCCCCTGTCTCTCGCTGTCCCGCGCCGTGCTTCAGCACCTCAAAGCCACCATGGGCTCAGCCATCTCTGCCAGAGCTGTGCTGGCCCTTGCCACCACCATGAGGGTGCCGGTGATGCCGGCTGTGCCCCAACCCCCAGCGGGCGGGCGGGCAGGGTCCCTCTGGGGCTGCAGAGCCACACCGGGGACCCCCGGGGACGTGGCACCTTGCCACCCCCACCCTGCTTCCGCCTAGCAGGAGCCGCCGGCGAGGGACAAACAGGCCTTGGCGCAGCCCGCTGACCCCAGGGCTCCCAGCCGGCCCCCTCCTCTCGCCAGCCCTCGGGGGTCCCGCTGCTGCCCACCCTCCCGCTGGCACAATTATGGCAGCTTTGTGCCGCCAACATGTGGCCGGGCGGGCACCGCCGGGAAGCAATTAGGGGAGGTGGGCGGCAGGCGCAGCCCCCGAGGGACGGCGAGCAGATGCCCCTTGACCGGCGGCCGAGGACGCGGCGCGGCATAAAGCTGGTCCCGGCCCGCAGCCACGGCCGGACCAGGTCACCCACGCCTGGATCCGGCCCCAGCCCCGCACGCAACGGCCCAAGGGACGATGCTCCCGCATCGCCCCAGAAAGCTCCTTCCCGGCAGAGGCTCGGCAGCCCCGGCACGCTAACGAGCGGCACGGCTAACGAGCGGCACGGCGGGCAGGGCCCCCGGCAGCGCCTGACTCCAGCACGCGGCAGCCATTCAGCTGATCTCTTTACTCACGATACAACCGTCTTGTTGGTGCCGGCGCATCTGCTGGCACAACCAGCGTCACGCCCCGATGCGGCTAAAATATCCCCCCAAGTACTCCCTAGGAAACTAGAGCTTTTCTGTTCAGTTTTGTTTAAATCTGCAGCATTAAAAAAAAAATTAATAATAATGGGAAGAAGGGGAAAGGGTGTGGGGAAAGGAGGTGTCCGACCTGGGGCGGTGGGTGGCCTGGTTCCATGGTCAGATGGCCGGATCCGCAGCCCAGGCCGGTGCCTCAGCAAGGCAGAGGGGCCGCGGGTGGCTGCCGGGGTGCTCCCCCGCGGCGGGGTCCCGCCAGCGCCCCGGCTCGCTCCCCTGCCACCGACAGCGCCGGCTCGGCGGGGGGAAGACGCAGCCCGGCATCCCTGCCCCGCGCCGGCTTTGGTCCTGCTGAGCGTCCCACCGTCACCCCCCGCGCCCGCCCCAGGGCCGCGCTGATGCCGGGGGCAGGAGTCAGGGGCCGGCGGGGCCGGAGGAGAGCGTTCATCAAATGGGCTGCCAGGTCTTGTCAATGGTCTGAATGTGCTCCTTGGCTTTCATGCGGAGCGAGGCGATGCTGGAGCTCCTCTGGTCCACCTCCTCCAGCGGGTACTTGTCCACAAAGGTGGTGCCGCACTGGTAGGGCGCGGGGGCCATGGGCTGCATGCCCTGCGCCATCGGCGGGGGGCTGTTGAGGAAGGAGTGCCCGCCATAGGGGGGCTGCAGGGCCTGGGGGGCTCCCATGAATCCGGGGATGCTGTGGACCGTGGTGGCGCTGGAGATGGGGGACGTCAGCCACGGGTCGAGCGGGAGGGAGTTGCTCATGGGCCCCACGTTGGGCGCCATGGGAGGCCGGTTGAAGGAGAGGACGGGGGTGTCGTGGAGCTTCATGGAGCTGGCCTCCATCTTCTCCTGCCGCCTCCACTTGGCTCGTCGGTTCTGGAACCAGACCTGCGCGGGGAGAGCCAGGGTGAGCCCCACCGTGCCCAGCCGGTCCCTCGCAGCGTGCCCCCCATGCTGTGCCCTATGTAGGGTGCCCCATGCGGGGTGCCCCACGTACTGTGCCCTATGTGGGGTGCCCCATTGTGCTGTATCCCATGCAGGGTGCCCCACGTGGGGTGTCCCGTATGGGGTATCCCACCCGGCGTGGGGTGCCCTGTGTGCTGGGTCCCACGCAGGGTGTCCCGCAGGGCTCCAGCGGTCCCCAGGGCACCGCGCAGCTCTGCCAAACCTCTCCCACAAACCCCAGAGGCCGAGGGCATCTCCGAGGGGCGGAGGGGGAGAGGTGTCACCGTGGAGCCCCTGCCCTCGCTGCTCCGCAGGAACGTGCACCCCGGCCCCGCAAGCACCCGCATGGCGTAATGTCGTCTGGCCTTCAAAAACCCCTGAGTAAAAGCTTTCAGAACCCAAACTGCCACGGTTGCCCCAAAACCCAGCAGGAACGAGAGGGACCGGCGAGCCGAGGCCAGCGGTGATGTCTCGCCCCGTGGGAGCTGCCCGTTAAAGCGCCGGTCCCCGTGTCCCCAGAGCCCCCAGCGGCACAGGACATCTGCCACCATGCAAAGCGTGAGTGAGGGTGAACGGCTGGGCTGAGAAGGGGATGTCTCCCGTGGGCTGGTCACAGTTGTTGGTGGACACTGGGCTATACTGGTGCAAACTTTGTGTCCAGAGAAGGGCAACGAAGCTGGGGAAGGGTCTGGAGCACAAGTGCTGTGAGGAGCGGCTGAGGGACCTGGGGTTGTTCAGCCTGGAGAAGAGGAGGCTGAGGGGAGACCTCATCGCCCTCTACAACTGCCTGAGAGGAGGGTGCAGCGAGGTGGGGGTCGGTCTCTTCTCCCAAGGAACAAGCGATGGGACGAGAGGCAATGGCCTCAAGTTGTGCCAGGGGAGGTTTAGATTGGATATTGGGGAAAACTTCTTCACGGAGAGGGTTGTCAAGCACTGGACCAGGCTGCCCAGGGCAGTGGTGGAGTCCCCATCCCTGGGGGTATTTAAAAGCCGGGCAGACGAGGTGCTTAGGGCCATGGTTTAGTGGTGGACAGGGACGGTTGGACTCGATGATCTTAAAGGGCTTTTCCAACCAAATGATTCTGTGACTCTGAAACTGGTCGCTGCTCAGAGAGCTTGGCAGAGGTGTCCCTACGGTCTGGACCCCCCGCAGAAAAAGGCTGCGTTGTCTTGGACTGGGGCTGAGGCCTGGGAAACTCGGTTCATTTGTAAGGGGATTACTGCCTTGTTTCCCAGCGGGTTTGTCGCTTCTTCAACTCCCTGACCCTTTCCCTCGCGCCAGTCTCGCCCCATCAAGCCCAGGGTCAGGGGGGAGCAGACTGGTGGGACCCCAGTCTCTTCCCCAGGCTGCGCCTCCCCGCAGGCAGAGCCTCCTCCTGCAGCCCAGGGAGCAAAACCTCCGCAACCCCGCTGCACCCCCCGGAACCGCCCCGCTCCGACAAACCTAAAACCCCCAAATCCCTGAGGATCTTGTGCTTTCCCAGCCCTAGAGGCCTGGAAGTGGTCACGAGCGGCTGAGGTCTGGCTGCTTGCTTTCCCGTGGGATCAGCTGGAGGGATGGGAGCGGCCGCCACCAGCGGGGAAAAAAATCCTACAAACCATCATCTCCCTGCCCAAAGGGAGCCTCTGGGACGTGGGCTGGACTGGGACCTCGTGGGGGAACACGGCTCAGCCATTAAATCCCCTCTCTGGTTTTGGCAGGAGCAGCCGACTCTGCAGAGGTGCCGCTCCCGCCTGGAGCAATGGGGAAACTGAGGCACGGAGCGAGGCGGTGGCAGCGGAGCTGGGAGCAGAGCAAAGCTCTCCAGCGCCAGGGTGGTCCCTCCGCCACCGCCCAGGGGACAGGTCAGGGGCGCCGGGGCCACCGGGCGTCCTCCCTACCTGCACGCGGACCTCCGGCAGGTTGACCTTCATGGCCAGCTCCTCGCGGCTGTAGACGTCGGGGTAATGGGACTTCTCGAAGGCGCGCTCCAGCTCGTGCAGCTGGTAGGTGGTGAAGGTGGTGCGGTTCCTCCGGTGCTTCTTCTTGGGCTGCTCCTCCTCGGCGGCGGCCGGCGGGGTGCCCTCACCGTCCCCCGGCTTCCGCAGCTCGCCCAGGTCGCCCTCGCACTTATTCAGGAACATGGTGGTGCCTGCGAGGGGACCGCGGGGGTTAGCCGGGGCACGGCGACATCGGACCCCACCCTTGCAACCCCAGGCCGGGGACGGGCGGACAAGTCGACGGACGGACGGGAGGACGGGGCAACCCCAGAAACAGCTTGTTCAAAGGCGTAATCATCAATGCTGCCGCAGCGTCCCGGGAACTGAGCTGGGGTCGCAGGGACGGTGCCCTGGGCGCCCCACGCTTGGCTCCACGGTGAGATCCGCCCGAGCCAATGCGCCCACCCACAACTAAAAGTCAAATTTCACCTAAAGCCAAGGATTTTACGAAAGCGCCGTCACCGAGAGCCGGCCCGACCTCCCCGCTGCCCTGGCACGGAGGCGACCACCCCAGGTCGGCTCCCTCCTCCAGCCCAGCTCCTCTCCTCCAGCTCCTCTTCCTCACGGGCCACAAGCCTGGCCCTGAACCGCCGGAGGACCCAACGTCGGTCCCGGAGCGTGGCCAGAGCGACCCGGCGCCGTCCCCTGGTGAATAACTTTTTTTTTCCTGCAACGTTTATAAGCATTTTCAACCCTTGCAGTGTTTCGTCTGTAAGCTTTTTATCCGGCAGCTGAAATCTTCCTGCGGTATTTGCTGGGGATTAAGGGTCCCTCTCTACCGGGAGGATGCAGGCAAGCGAAATGGGGCAGAAAGCTGCAATCCTGGGCCACTTCGGCCGAGGGGACATCGCCAAGAGCCGCCGGCAAAAATTTGGCTGACGCCCAAATGGGTGTGGGGAGGGAGAGGGACCCTCCGTTAATTCTGGGAGGGAATAAATGGGGGTCCCGGAGGGCGGCACGCAGGGGGTGCGGGGTGGGTGTTGCTCAGGTGGGTGTTGCTCACGTGCGCGGTGTCCGTGTGGGGCATGCGGGGCGAGCGCCTGCGCGCACAGCGGGCAGCGCGGGTGCGAGCAGCGCGTCGGCGGCAGGAGCGTGTCCGTGCGGGCACG
>VYZW01052406.1:681-32595 GCA_013401315.1 Balaeniceps rex
GTCTCCTTTGGGAATCTTTCTAGGATGGTATTTAATAGTAAATCTGTGCACAATCCATACTGGAGAAGAAATTGGGAAATTCCCACCAGTAGACATCTTCAGCAGAAGTCTAAGCAGTACCCATGGTCCCCTGGCATCTTGCCTCCCAAGCTTTACGGGCCAGTTAACCTCTGTGCTTTTGAGGACTGGAATATTTGTGGAAAAATATGCAAGCTCTGCTTGCAGGCCTGGTCTAGAGCACTGATGGGAGTGCCCCAAATTGCATATTATGCTCTCTCTTTTCTACATGTATTAGGCTAAAAAGAACACAATTTTATAATTCAGTCTATCAGCAAGTCTGGAACACTGTAATCGATTTGGAAGGCTGTTTCTATATCACTTGCCAGTACAGAATGGCAACAACTATATTTTATATGTATGTAAACTTCTGAAACTCCTATGATGATAAATAACCTTTAGTGCTTCCATCGTAATTTTTAAAAAGTACTGCACAAATACACTTCGCCTGTGTGTTGGAGGTGCTTAATTCTGCAGAGGTAAATGCTGAAACCTAGGTAGCTGTCTGCCATGTGGTAGACCTGGCTACAACGTACTATCGTCCTGAGAGCTCCTGGCAGCTGGAGATTCTACCTCAAAGGCGGAGGGGAGCCACGGGGCCTCTTCTAGTCCTTGCTGCACTAAGGCAAGGGAGGAGAAGGGTTTGAGATGCACAGATGAAGGCCCATAAAGCCAGGTTTCCTCTGCTGCAAGGGAGGCAAGGAGGGTAAGAGACATCCTTAAGTCTCCCTCTTGCAAGTTAGCCCATGAGCTGCTTCTGTGTCCTGGCTTCTGGATTAGTTTTGTGAGATAAATACAAATAAGGACTTGCCATATGAAATGCTGTGTGCTGGGATCCAGGCACCTCAGTGGTAATGCCTGAGAGAAGGCGCATTAGCTCTAGGAGAGGTGAGAGTTAAGCAGGATTGGCTGTGACTGCCAGATGCTGCAGTCAGCAGATGGCTTTTTCCCCTTTTCCTGGAGAGCTGCTGGGACAGTGATCCATTTGCTCCTAAATACCACCATTTTGTAGCTCCATCGCTGCACAGCTTGATGCCTTTCACCACAAATCCTGGTGCCTCTCAGCACAGCCTGTCCCTGCTGTACAGCTCTCACATGCATCTTTCAGCAAACCAGCCTTGTAAGGATCAGCTGAGGAACGTGGAGTGATCCTGCCAGCTTAATACACGTTTTGGCTGCATGGTTAATTTGGATGCTGCTACAGTGAAACACAGGACAAGGTTCTTGCTTTGGTTTTTTTTTTCTACCTTTTCTTTTTATTTTAAGGGCTACTTTTTTTCATTTGGGAAAAAATGCTGTTGTAGTATCCATGGTAGTGCTTTCTCCTCTGCAGATGCATGTCCTTGTGTGTCTGGGTTTCTTAGCACCATCAGAATTTCCCAAGATAAGATTCTTCTAAAGCCAATGGAAGAGCTGAGCCTGTACCATGCAAAGCTGAGTGGATGGCTCTGCTGAAACTGGGTGGCTCTGGTTTGATGATTTAGTTGACCGTTCTGAAGTCTTTGCAGTACATATGAAAGAAAAAGGCTGTCTGCCAGTTTCTTTTTTCTTTTTTTTTTTTTAATATATGTTTTCAAGTATTTTTCTTCTGTATTCTTTTCATTTTCTGATATGGAACTTGCAAGGTGGGGGGAAGAAGCTATAGTGAAGCATTTTATTTGATACCACTGGCACATTTATTAAGATTTGAAGAGCAACAGATATGTTTCCCATGTTGCTGAAAGTATAGTGTTTCTCTGCTCCGTTGGTCAGAGCTAAATCGTGGGTGGTATTTGCGCACAAGCTCTGAAGAAATCTGTGGGACTTTTGCTGGAATATGTGTAAAAGGCTGCAAAACTTCACTCTTAACAGAGGTGTACAGACAGATTTCTAGCAAGTGAGAACATTTTCTAGGACATCTTGTCATCAGACCAAGAATAAGGCTTCAGTACGGCAGTGCTTCTGCCAGGAGACTTTCTACCGAGCAGGATCCCGCCCACGTTAATAGCAGTAGTTTTGGATGGGATAGTGCTGGGTCCAATCCACTGTATGTCTGGGAGCTACGCAAGCCTGTGGCTTGATGATGGGTAGTAGACTGTCTGACAAAAAGCTGTCAGACTGTATGCAGTATAAGTTCAGAGTTGGGGTATTTCACTTAACAGCTTTTCTAGGGCACATCATTTATTGTTGCATTTATGCAGACATTAGGAATGGCAGTGAAAGAAACAATCCCTCGCAGAAAAAAATGTAATTAATGGACATGGTCATCTAGACAAAACAGCGAAGAGAGAGAATTTGACTTGTTTCCAGTGAGTATCTGTACACACTTTTAACATTAGGAAACTGAAGGGAGTGGGGATTAGAAGAGAGGGCTCTGGTTTGCTGATTAGTTTGGCCATCTCTGTGGGGTTAGGATTTGCATCACATCTCTAAAGGTGACTGTTTTCTTCAGACATGCATAGGATAGAAGGATATTAACCCATCCTAAACCGCTCAGTTTTTGAGACTCTGTTTTATAATTGGTGGCCTTAAGTTCATTTAAACAGGGGTGGAGATAATTTTTTTTCTAAGAAACCAGTTTCTTTTTCTAAGAAACACAGGGATGCATTTGAAACAGCATCTCCAACTAATTGACTCAGCAAATGTCGGTAAAAAATTGTAATTCACAATTCTTGAAATTAACCATGTTTCCAGGTAGTAGAAGTGCTTGTTAAACTAGTTGCTCCTCTATAGTTACTTGAGATCAATTTGGAAAAAAAAAATAAAGTATTTTTTTAATACTTCTACAATTTGTGTGGAACAGTTGTATCTTTCACTCATGCATACCACATCCTAACTGTATGAAACACCGTGCAGCAAGTTTATAGAAAAATTAGGTCCCAGCTTAATTAAGAGTCACTTTTACACTGGGATGTACTCTAAACTGAGATTGCATAAAATTGGCAGGTTATTACTGCCTTGAATAGTTTCCAACTCTACAGAAAACATCAACAGGCCTACTGGATAAAATCTTCAACTACAGCCACTAGTTAATTTAAACTGTTAGTGCATAAAACAGAACCGAGGCACCACAAATACTCTGAAAAGGCACTTAATTGCCTTTAGGTTTCCACAGTGTAGCACAGATCACTGGGAATGACCTCCATAGCCAGGAGCTACACTCCAGTTCTGCACTTCGGAAAAATAGGCCCATTCAACTCTGCAAGTCTTCTCTTCCTCACTGAAAAAGAAAAGAAGAGGAGTCAGTCATGGCAACGGGAAGATGTGGATGGCAGGCTTGGCTTACCCGCTGTGGAAAGGAGCTGAGAGACGTACTTTCTGCCAGGAAAGAAAGAGGATAGCATCAGCTTCTGGGTTCCTGCTTTAAGCAGCAGGCTACAGCCTTACACAGTTTAAAATCAAGGAAGGTAAGATGAGGTTTCTCTCCCTATGGATTTTTAAGGCCAGAAGCTACTTTCAGCCTTACCTCCCTTATTCACTCAATTATATTTCACACAGTTTTGTCTTTGTAATCTGACTTTGGCCAAAGCATCATCTGCTGCTGACTGATGTAAAGACAGCAGGAGATGGATGCCACAGTTCCTCCTTTGCTAGTTTTTCTCAACTGCCCTTTCAAAAATAAATAAATAAATAAATAAATGTCTATCTCGTTTCTTATTTTAAGCCTTTAGCCTCCAGCCCTCTGCTCATGGCTAACATGGTCAAAGCAGTCTCATAGCTACTCTTAAAGTTGCTTTACAGCTCTGACAGCTACACTCATGACTTTTCAAGAAATGCATGTGACGGAAAAAGGAAAAAAAAAGTATAAAGAGGATGCAGAAGTTAGCTCATGAGGATGAATGTAAAAGCCTTCATAGTTGGTTCCTATAGAGCATCTTTGAGAACAGAAGCTATAGGACCAAAACCAAGTTCTGGCAGCATCAGGTGATAGTAGGCAAGAGCACTGGAGTGGAGCACAAGCAGAGAGCTATTGCTGACAGGGAGGAAAATAAAGGTTTTCTATACTTATACGTTATCCAGGTGTAGAGCTGAGATGCTATTGCCAGAGACCATCAGGCTGATGAATAGAAGCTGCAAACAAGAACCAAATCAGACAAAAAATGCAGATCTTAATGGTCAAAGTGGCAAAAATGCAAAAGTCTTACATGGAAGGCAAGCTGTGGATTCCTCCCCTCAACAGCAGGAACAATGAAAACACTAGATTCAAATCTTCCAGATGATTACTTTAAATGCCAGGTGCTGCATGGTTATTAAAAAACCTTGCTCTGTTCCAAAGGACAGAAAATAGCAAGCCTTTCCTGGTGCAGCTCTCTAGTGACCAGGAATGCAGTCGCAGGCAGAATAAATACACAGTGAGCGGGGATACTGAGTATTCTGTGTGGTCTGTGAAGAACTGGCACATACCTCTATGCTTGGTTGTGCTTCCTAGGAGCATGTTAGTGGCTGAAGCAAGACTGATTTTTTTTTTTTTTTTTTAATTTTTAAAACACAACATATTTATCATCTGTCTAAATATGGCAGCCACTTAAAGCTGTTTTTCTGTGGCTTTTAAACCTGAAGTTGACTCTTGAAGGGACAGAAGACCCTGTCTGTGGTGAACCATATGCAGATTAAAATATGTGGTTCCAGTTTTCCACGATTTCTTCACAGCTGGCATTTATACGTTAAGTCTATTCTCAGACCCTGCCTGTTAGCCCTTGCTTTCTAGATGTGTCTGGCAGAACCCAGCAGCACCAGTGATGGGGGGTGTCCCTGGGAGACTTCAGCCCAACCTCCCGCTTGCAGCAGGGCTCTGCCTAGCACTGGGTCTCTGTCCCTCCAAGTCTTGCAAACTCTCACCCTGCCGGGGAAGGAGTTCTTCCTAATGTACAAAAAGGACCATCTGCAAGCTTTTGCTTATTCCTCCCAGATATATTGTTTGCTGCTGTGGAGCAGGAGTTTGGCACTGTCATGTTTGTAACATTTTGCTTCACAAGCACTTCTGATCACTTCATTGAGAGTATAAAGATAACTCAAAGCCATGTGGCTCCCCACCTCTCCCTAGAAACACTTCCAATTTGTTTTGCAGAAGGGGATGGGCAAAGTCCCACTGCCATCAAAGTTCAACTCTACTACTTTTCGTCTCCATGTTAAAGTGGGAATGAAGCTGGAGGAAGACAAGCAGTTGGCAGGAATGACAAGTGCTGGCAGCTCACAACCCATGTGCCATATGCTGTATCATGCGCCGTACCAAAGCACGTTAGCAGCTCTCGCTCCTTCCCAACAAGACCCACTGTTACTGCCAAAAACGCTGCCTCTTCTGGGAGTTTTAGCTGCCCAGTGTCTCCAGGTTTGGAGCACAACCCATTCCCTGGCTGACAGCAGTTGCGTTAGGGAACCAGTCAGTGAAGGCTGCTTTCCTCCTTGAGGGGCAAGGCATCATGAGGCCCTTCAAGACGTGGTTTCTAATTCAAGCACGTCCATGGTTTCTAATTCAAGCACATCCATTGGAGCCTTCAAGTGAGCTGTTCTGCCCTTCTACCACTAGGAATTGCCCCCAGACAGAGGGAGGGACCTCCCGGAGCTCTCTGGCTGGCAGCCAGCCCGACTCACCTAGGTCATTGTTATTCATCATGGCATTGGAGGCGCGGAGCCGGGGACCTTGCTGAGTGAAGTGGTAACCGAACTTCAGCAGGGAGGTGTTTTTTTCCAACATGTTCGCAATTTCCATTTCTACTTTGTTGCCCAAGGGCTGGCTCTTTTGAAAACAGAAAACAGAAAAGCAAGTTGGTCAGGTCAGAAGATGATTCAGAGCAAGCACTTAGATCTGCCATCTCCACCCCTTCCCTCCTTCTTTGGCCCTGTTGGTCCATTTGGGATTTCTGACTTGGAGCTGGTGAAACAAACCGCTGGACTGTTCCTGGTACAACCGACTGGCTCCACATCCTCCAGCAGACATTCACACAAGTCCTCTTGCCCAAACACTTTATTTCTTGGACAGATTCAGAGCTATGAGACATCTGGAGAACCTATGATTTTGAACTCCCAGTCATCTGTCCCCGAGCTTGCCATAGCTCAGCTGCTTCACTACTACCCCCTGGGTTTCTGGGGGAGCTAAACTTGCCACCGCATCTGTACCACTGCACACTCTGGAGCTCTCCTTCTCTTTCCCCTGCATTGTAGCAAAAATTCCAGTTTTACTAAATAGACATTATTACTTAAGTCCCTGCAAGAGCTCGGAGCAAGGCGTGATATTGGCTAGGTGCATCACTGCCCTCCAGGGCAGCACCAGGAACACGGAAAGCTGCTTGCATTGCCACAGCCTTTGTTAATTACTGTAGGTAGTAGCAGATACTGCCCAGGAACTGCAACAGAAATAAAGGGCCAAAACCTCTCCAAAGCAACCTGGCAGTGGCAGTGGGCTGCCGCCCTCCACCTTGACCAGCTACTCAATTTCCCACATCCAGGACACATTCACTTGATCAGAGCTCCCGCTTGCACACGCTTTACCTGGTTGTCGATGCGCAGCTCTACGAGTGATGTGTTGCCCTGGAGCGCTTCGACAAGAGCCAGGATCCCTGACCCAGAAATGAAGTTTGATTCCACGTTCAGGCTCTTCAGCGTGTTATTGACCTTCAGCATTTCTGCCAGTGCCTGCAGGCAGAGGTGGGTGAGAAGAGCTGGCTGTCAGACGGGCAGGGGCAGAGCACCCCAGAGCAGCAGGGGTTCAACTCCCCTCACCTGTGGAGGACACCGGCAGGACCCCATGTGCCAAGTGGTTTCACTGCCACCAGATGGGTGAGCTCTGTGCAGGGTGAAGGGGGTTCCCCCCTGTTGCAGGGGGATTCTTGAATGTGAGCATGCTGGAGGCCACAGCAAAACCTCGTATGGAGAAACCCTTAGAGCCATCCCAAAAGGTGACAGTCCACACCTGCGGCTGCCCTGTGACAGCTTCATCTGTCCCTCTCCTAAAGCCAGAGTGGTGATGGCAAAGGATGCTGGCCAGCATCAGCCCTGCCTCCTGCCTGACCGGCTGCCTGCCTGCGCTGCTCCCTCTGCGTGGGGCTGAGATGCTTCCTATCACAGCAGGCAGAGAGTAGAGCATCTGTCTTGAACAACAAGGAATTCTCCATGCCCAAGACATCCTGCCAAGCGGCATCACAACCATACTAATCACTTTTGCTTCCCTCAGCAGGTAAGACCAGAAGTGGGCTGGCACACTCCCAACCCTCTCGACCTGATCTGATGATCTCATTTCATAAGCTGCATGGGAGGACCCGTCTACGTCATGAAACGACCAGAAAGCGATGCCCAAGCGGCAGGGGTGACCTGCACCCACTCACACAGCACTTGGCTCCACAGCTCCCCTAGCCCTGCACAGTGCCCCATGGGCCCTCAAACAGCGCCGGTGCTGCCCGCACAGGCTTCTTCCCCAGTCCAGAGTGCCTGAAACAATGAGAAGGCTGTACTCACCCTCCAAAAAGAAGGTTTTTTTCTAACAGGGAACTGGTGTGCACATGTGTGCATGGAGGTAGGTAGGGGTGGCCTGGGTGAAGAAGAGCAAAAATTGGTTGCAGTGGTGCTGGAGGAATGTGCAAGGAGGTAGCACGAGGGCCAGGCAGAACAGTTCAGCACCTCTCCGCATCCCCACTGATATTTAAGACCGCTTGCAGCAGCCAGAAAGACCCTTTATCACTCACAGAGACCACGCATAAGAAATGCAGTCCTGCTTCTGCACAGGTCTGCACAAAGGAATGTATGAAAAAGAGCTGGAGCAGATGTGTGCAAGGGGAGGGACAGGTGTGCACACAGCAGCGTACGGCTTTGTACCAACAAAAACAAATGGGGTGGCCCTCACGTAGGATAAATCAAGAGAGACAAACTGCTTTTACAAAATGCCACTAGGAAGTCTGTTCTTGTCTTCCGCCCCTTCTCCGTGAGATCCTTGAGGACAAATATGAGACAAATGGGATTAAAGGACTGTGTCCTGGAATCTCCGCAGCTGAAAAGGGAAGTGAAGGAACCAAAGCCTGTCTGTTGCTGGCTTTCACTAGTGCTCCTGAAACAGAAGCACCTGCACCAAACGCCAGAGGTGCAGAACGCGCCAAATGCGACACAAGGTGCAAAAGCAGTCCGTCAGTAACTCTGAAAATACCTTGCCCAAGAACAGCTCCTGTCACAACTTCATGACAGTGAGCCAACAGTACTTACAAAAGCAACAGGATCATTGCTCCGTGTCCCAACTATGCTGAACTTCTTCACGTAGGCGTTATTTTTCAGCGCTTCCGCAAAAGCTTTTAAAGTTGGTATGGGAATATTCTGTGAAAAGAAATGCAGAAAACCTGTGTTATGCCATCATCCGTATGAAGGAATATGCAATACATTTAAACAATACTTTAAATTTCTTATCGAGGTCAAATCACCAAATGCACTGAAGTAATTTATAAAGGGGTTGATAAATGCTTTTACAAGTTCTCTTGCTACAATGAGCATGGCGATGTCTTCATCCTATTTCTCACTCTGCTGATAGCTCACTGCCTTGATTTGAGGCTATAATGTCTCTGCTTTTTAATTTAATTGCCCAGAAACTCAGCCACTTACGAATGGAGGTGTTGTGGGGATGTATGTAACTCGGGTCCGTGAGCGTACAAAGCACAGCTCCTGCACTTTTTAATACAAATGACAGCACTGAGCAACGTTCATGTCATGTTCAGGAAAATTTCTACCTATGGGGCCTGATCCAAAAAGACCTGAAATGATCTCCTTGTAGTACAAACCACAGACACCTCTGACTGCTTTATACGAGATCTTTCAGGCTAACATTTGCCGTGCCAGGTCTCAGCCCAGAAAATAAAACCATGCTGCTTATTCTGAGTTCCTACAAAATGAGTATTTTTCATTTATCAAACACTTCAGATACCCTTTTCAGATGCACAGATTTTCCCCTGTCTAAAATTTTAAGTGGTATCCTCAGCTTGGACTCCTTGCCATGCCATTTGGATCCCACTGTGTGGAATCATCTATAGTCAAAGCTATCTGCAGAGGCACAACACAGAGCCTAGCAGCTTACCCTCTCCACTGCCACTCCCCAGTTCTCCAAACCGTGTCCCAAAATCATGAGTCCAACACACAAAAAAAGCGCCTGCCTGCCAGATCTTCAGCGTGCTGTCCCCAAGGGATGTTCAGGGTCACCAACCAGAATCAAATACATGAAAGTAAAACTCTTTTTGTTATAGAAAGGTGCAGGTGGCATGGCACAAGTGTTTTTAGTGTGCACATGCAGTTAACCATGCTCTTGCTATTTGAATATGTCATCATTCAACAGACCCCATGGGATGGGCGTCCTGGAGTCAGGGAGGACAGACGGAAACTGTATTTTTTAGTATGTGTATGTGTCCCAGAGGCAACATACGAAGTGGTGCTGTGTCCTGATTTGCGTTCTACAAGAAGGAGTCCCACAGAAAGGATGTGTGGAAGATGGTCAGGGCTACCTGCAAGAAGGGAGTTTTCTTCGTATTTTCATGGCAAGTACCAGGGTTATGAAGCCTTTTTCCTCCCACCATTTTATCTGACATAAACAGCCCCTCCACCAAATGCGCCTGACTAAACCATTAAGGCAACCTAGAATGCTTTTAACCAGACAGGCTGGAGACGGGCCTCCCAAACTACGC
Source organism: Balaeniceps rex (assembly GCA_013401315.1). NCBI lineage: Eukaryota > Metazoa > Chordata > Aves > Pelecaniformes > Balaenicipitidae > Balaeniceps > Balaeniceps rex. Next base: position 10,368 of record VYZW01052406.1, read on the forward strand.
TCAACACAGCTCTGCTCTTCCAGGCATCTACCAGAGTCATAGAATCATAGAATCATTAAGGTTGGAAAAGAACTCTAAGATCATCTAGTCCAACTGTCAACCCAACACCACCATGCCTACTAAACCATGTCCCGAAGTGCCACAACTACACATTTTTTGAACACCTCCAGGGATGGTGACTCCACCACCTCTCTGAGCAGCCTGCTCCAATGTCCAACCACTCTTTCAGTAAAGAAATTTTTCCCAATATCCAATCCAAACCTCCCCTGATGCAACTTGAGGCCATTTCCTCTCATCAACCCCTATTGCCCAAAATGCAGATGGGAAGCACTGATGTCTCTTATCTGCCTACATGCAGTGCTATGGTATTGATCTGTGCAGCAAAACAGACTTGGTCTCTCCCTTCTGTGTATCAAATGTTTGGTCCTGTTACTAAGAGAGGAGAGCAGAAAGGAGCAAATACCATAATATTGTTAAGGTTGACTTCCTCAAGGTCAGGATCATTGCTCTGTATCCGTTTCAGAGTTTCCTCCACATCCGTTGAGTTCGGTTCCTCATCAGGAACTGGTTTATACTGTGTGGGCTTAATCACACCTGCAAGTGAAATGTAAGACATGTGAAACCGAAAGCACCCTGCGCAGCAGCATGTTCTCTTTGGGTGTGCTTCGCCTCTTCCAGCAGCAGTGTTGGGAGAGCGAAGCATGACCTGACAAACGTACACAAGATGAAAGACCCAACAAGCACTTGGCAGCTCCATCCATGCTCACGTGCATCCAGAAACTCTGCCTGGCAGTGGGGCCAACCAGCACAGGACAGCCAGTGCCTGCTGCTATGCGCTCTCAGGGTCCAAAACTGGGTGATGGAGGGCACACTGCCTCCGTGGGGCTGTTCCCTGGGCTGTGCTAGCTCCCGGACAGTGCCAGGGCAGTGGCTGAGACCATGCTGGCTCGCACAGGGCAAGGATGCACCAGAGATGGCCCCAGCAATCACAGGCTGCTCTGACAGTCACGGCTCCAACCTTCAGCCTAAAAATAATTCCCACTTTGCCTCTGCTAGCAGCTTCAAAGCCACACACTGCAGCCTGCTGACACTCTAAATCACTTACTGTTGAGCCCTTCTTTGTTCACGATGGTGCTGCTCCCCAGTGCCTCATAGTACTGCTGGTTACTCATCAAGGTGTGCATGCCAAGGATGGCTACAGAAACAGAAAATGAGAACATGACTTGAGTTATTGCAGGCTCCAAAGCCAGGAAAAGATGCATCCACGCCGTGCTGCCCAGGATGGGGGTCCGTAGCGCATTACTTTTCCCTGTGCAAGCACAGAACAACATACAATGATGGGACCAAGCCCTGCAGCTGCCATAAATACACAACAGGGCCCAAATGTGCTCCCTTGTTTATTCCAATGTAGCATGATTTTATTTCCAGAGATTTAGCAATAAATATAAAATGTATATTGATCCTTGGAGCAAGTCTTACTTCTTTTTGATGAAGAGCTCTATTTAATTTATACCAGTAAAATCATCTGTTCCCTTGTGATGTTCCTTACCATGAAACAGGCAAAGTTATACTTTCCATGCAATGATATTATCTACCATGGTTAGGAACCTCATATGTTATGTACTTATTCACTTATTTTTATAGAATTTACATTTTAGCTTTCTGCAAATTAATGAACAGGCAATTTTTAGACTTTAGGTTGGATGTGTCTTTGTAATATATGTTCTTTCATCTTGTTTCTTTCTAGGTTCTGCTCTTGAATGCCACTGAAAAAGGTATTCCGGATTTTTGCGTATTGCTATCAAAGCCAGAAGTCTCTGGGCCGGTGAGGGATTTGTTTCATGCCCTGTGTCACAATTTTATGTTGTTATTGTTAATATGGCAACATGACAATATGAGGTTTAGATTGGATATTAAGAAAAATTTCTTCACCAAAAGGGTTACCAAGCACTGGAACAGGCTGCCCAGGAAAGTGGTTGAGTTGCCATCCCTGGGGGTATTTAAAAGATGTGTAGATGTGGTGCCTAGGGACATGGTTTAGTGGTGGACTTGGCAGTGTTGGGTTTGTGCTTGGACTTGATGATCTTAAGGGTCTTTTCCAACCTAAATGATTCTATGATTCAGAGGAGAAGAGGAATATGATCTTGCAGACAACAAACAGACAAACAGCCAAGGCTTCCCAGTAGCTGACTTGATTCAGCATCACACAAAAATAGTGAGGGGAAGACAATAAAAGAAAAAAAAAAATGCCATTGGTAGGATTTAATCTAAGGGGTCCAGTCCAGCAGGAGCCTGCACACCCTCCTCACCCTTGCTCACCTGGGCATGTGCCACACACTGCGACAGTCCAGTTTTTGAGATGAGCTGTGCCCCACACAGAACCAAACCGACCCCTCAGGCAGCAACATACGAGCTGACTGTCATCCGAAGCATGGCAACGCATATCATGTTTTTACTCAACAAGAAGCAGGGGCAGCGGTGGTGTGCTTTGAATTGATCTTTGTATGCTTGGAAGTTGACATTGTGAGAAGCTAAAGCTCTGCTGGCTCGGCTGAAATGCAGAAAGTGATGGTATGAACAATTCAAAGACTGTAAGAACCCAAAAGCCAAACTTCTGCCAATTTGTGTCTCTCAGGCTCATGCCTGCAAAACCAATATGCAAATGCACATTGAAATGTGCCCAGGGGGATCTGCTGACATTCTTGCCAGCTGCAAATGAGCAGTGGGAAACCAATGTCTTAGAAACATTTGGGGAAAGATTCTGTTTATAAAAATAACCCTGCCACTCGCAGAAAGTTCATGTTTGAAAATAAACTGTTCTTTTAATCAACAACTTTTTTTTAAATAACTATATGACTTTCTAAAGAAAAATGCAGACTCATGAACACTTGTATAAACAGACACATTTGAACAAATCTTGACCTACGCATGGGCACAGTGGTTAAAATAAATAAAGGACAAATCTCTCCCTAAAATTCAAGCATGCCACCACAAAGGCACTTTGCTCTCCCATGAGCTGCTCCTCTTATGCTTGGTTGGCACCAGTCTGTCACCATTTGCTCGGTGCTTTGGCCAAGAAGGGCTGGGAGTTGCAGGAGAAGGCTATCCCTGAGGCCCATCACATGAATGGCATCTGTTATGGTGACAGCTCACCGTGACTCCAGGTCTGGGTTGCACAGGCAGAACAGCGGGCAGCAAAGGCTGTCAGTGAACACCACGTCCACTTCCCCACACCCGCCCCAGCACATCCCCAGCTGGACTGCACAGAGCCAAGCAGCCTCCAGCTGAAAGTCTGAGTGAGGTTGGGCACTTTGAGTTTGCTTGTTTGTATTTTAACCGGCCCTCTTCTCTGCCATGTACTCACAGCTGAAATTTTCAGGAGTGCAACACAGCTCAGAAAAGTAATTTGCAGGCTCAGCATTTTGGGGACACACACAGACGCCAAACACAGCTTACTCTGACAACGAAATCTCTCCACCAGCCAGGACTGTGAATATGTGGACTGCAGACAGAGGGAAGGATCTGCTGTTATGACCACGTGGGGTTTTTGGGGGCTAGAGTTTGTGCTGATAGACAAGAGGGACTTGCTGTTTGTAAGTCTGGTGCTCACTGTGTATTATCCAAAGGAACTCCAGCAGAACGAAGGCATCCCACTTCTGCCTCCCCCAGCTGACCAAAGGCACGGGAGCCCTTCCAGGACTTGTTGGGAGCCACCCACAAGACCTATGCTTCTGGCCTTGCCAAGGAAGGGATCCAGTACACCATGGCTGACAACGAGCCCTGCTAAAGAGGCAGGAGCTGTTTCACAGCCTTAGAAAACTTGGAAAAGCAATGCTGTCACTGTCAATATTAAGATTTCAGCACAGCTTGTATCACATCAGTTCTCCTGCTGCCACTTCAAGCGTATTCTCCCAACAACTGCAGAACAAGCTGCCCTGAATGGCATTTCTCTATTTCTCTGTGAAAATAATTGCTGCACAGATCTGGAGCTTAGAAAGGCAGATTTTATAGGACAGTGCTTTATAAGACTCTAGGCATGCAGTAAAAAAGCAAAACACAGAGATGCAATGCTTGGCCAAGGTTCATATATTGGAAGCCTTAATGCAGAAACACATTTCTAAGCTAGAATATATTATTACATAGAAGATGTCTAGTTGGTGTTGTTATTCTACAGGCTATCTTACAGACTTCTGGCAAGGAGGATAGTGCTAGGGAGTATGGAAGTCTGAAGGAGACAGAACTGGAAGAAGAAGACAGTAGCACTGAAATATTCATCAACTACTAGACCAGGAGGGGACATGTGAGCTTGGTAAAGCACCAAGGGGGTGTTCATATGCTCCTTTGGCCAAGGCATACCCTATCCCAGTCACAAAGCTAAGTCCACGCTACTGGATTCAGCAAGATACCGATATTGTCATCTCCAAAGCGGCAGAGCAACGAGGCTTGCAGGGGGTCAGCTCCACTCAGACAACACTGCCTGAAAAGCAGCAATGGGACACTGCTTGAACTGGCCTAGCATGGAGGCATAAATCCCTCAGATAGAGACCATGCCTGTCCTTCTCTGTCTGCACAGGGCTTGTTTATCCTGCTGAAGAGCACGCTGTCAGGCTCGAACAGCACCTGCAATTGCTCTGTCCCCCTCTGCAGCTCACTATGCATTCCAGCCTGCTTCTCAGTCGTCATGAAGTACACCAGCCTTTTAATGCTGGATTCCCCAACCCCTGAACTAACACTCACAGAACCAGCTGACCACACAAATTGCAAGAAATCCATAGCTTTAAAATGTGTTGCAAAAGCTCTTTAACAAACAGCAGTCCTGAGCATCCATTGCAAGCCTGCTCTAAACTGACAGCTCCTTTAATAGGTTGCACAAGAAATCCACATTCTCACTGGGTCTGCTGGGTTGCTTCCTAGAGGTTTGGCTTGACGAAAGCTGTGCTCCTGAAGGTGACAGGCTGCAATTTGCAAGATTCAGTGGCAGAGACAGGAGGAGACATCAAACAGCACACTTTGTGCCCTTGATAAATCCTTCTTCTCCCTTCTTCAGCTTTGGTCCATGCTCCTGATTAAATCACATGGGCTGAGAGTAACTTTAAATATACGCTTCTTTTTTAACAAAGAGATAAATCCTGTCAAAACTGTCAGCATTCAGATAAACAGCAAAAAGCTCAATAGCTCATTTCCCACAAAAGAACAAACAAAAAGAAACTAGTAGTCAAACAACTTGAACCCCTGATTCACATGAATCTATTTTACCAGCAATGTCACAGAGCTCTGCATCAGAGGCATTAGCAAGGGCTTCCTCCAGTTCCGGCTCCAGAGTCACACTTTCCAAAACAGGATCCATCGGCTTCTGCTTGGGAATCCAAGCTTTCCCTATAAATGCAAAGTGAGGTCACTCTCAGTATAGCTGTAGCACCTGTTTCACAACTAGCTGTGCAGATGCATTTCCGTGGGGTAAGATTTGCACAGTGCGAAGGACAGAGGGGGCACAAGGACCTAGAGAAAAATCAAAGGGGACCCTGAATCCCTTCCCATTAGCTTGGTCTGAGCCCTGCTACGATGTGAGCCAGGAGGCACCTGCCAGACACCTCCAGCTGTGGAGCTGGACTCGTGCACCAGCGCAGAGGGCCGCACCTACAAAAGCCCAATAGCACATTTGTACAGGACGATGACTGTTCAACGCACAGCACTCAAAGCCACGCACAGGCTGACCCTGCAGGACTTCACTTCTTTGAAGGCTGAAAGGGATGGACATTTGCCAGCACCGCATGGACCAAGAGAGGCCAGTGGCCCGGATCCAGCACTTTGCAGGATCGGTCCTGCCACTGAGACAGCTCCTGCTGCTAACTCCAAACGCGCGGTGGCGGGGCAGATGGCACATTAGTCAGAAGAGGGCGGAAAGGAGGTGGGTCTGGCAGCAGGCAGGGATAGCAGTCGGTCATCCAGCAAGCACATGGGATGCAAGGAGGAGCAGGCTTGGGGCAGCTGGTCTGCCTCAACATTGCTGCAGAGGACAGTAGGGCAGCAGGGAGAGACACAGAGGGCATGCCAGATGGAGACCTCCGTGCTCTATCTCCTGGGACAGCAACAGGCCAAGGCACAGGCCTTTTCCCTACAAGTCAGAGGTGCAAAGCAACAGGTTACGCAAAGCTGTCACCTCAGCTGCTTGCTTGTGGCCTTTTCCTAACGGGGGCTGCCCCTGTGGACAAGGGGCTGTGCAGCGAGTGATGCAGCTCCAGCCCAGCTCTGAACACCCGGGATGATCACCAGGAAAGCCATGACCCTTTCTTTGCCAGAGCCGGCTGCGTCCCAGGGAGGTGTGGAGCAGCGGACAGGGTTCATGGCACCGCATGGCTGCTCGCAGCTCCTAACTGCTCACACCGCCAATCTCTTTGCGGAGGCTGAACAGGTCAGGTCTGAGATTTCACAACAGGGCACCTACCTGCGACTGCCCCTGCCACCAAAGAAAAGAGAGAGGCTGGTGGTGTTTTAACACACCATGGCAGGGAGCAGTCTATTTGGTAAACCCAGCACTGCTGCGGGACGGGAGGAGGAGGAGGAGGGATCCCAGAGCGTTTCAGAGCAGTCCCCTCCCCTGATACAGTCCAGGATCGCTGCAGAGAGATAGCAAGTGCAAAGCTCTCGGTCTGGCATGCCAGCCAGGACTATTTTTGTTCCCCCTCTGAAACCAGAGTCAGCGGCACCAAAGGGGAGAAACAAAGATCCTGCTGCTCAGGGATGTGCAGAAACAGAAGGGGCTAAATTTAGCCTCAAGGAAGAAGCAACTGTGCTTCGGGCTCCCCCGGTACGAAATGGAGGCTGCTATAAACAGCCTTTTGCAAAACGGCCCATCTCCTGCCTGTGCGCTGCTGCCCTGACAAAGAGGGCAGGAATCTGCCTCCCGGGACACAGCTGCTCTCGCAAAAATAGGCAGAGCGTCATGTGTGCCTGCACGGCCAGGCACCTTCTGGGTACTCTGCAGCAAAATGTCTGGGGCTGGCCCCCTCAGCTCTGGCTTGGTGTGGAGACCTGGAACCGTTGTCCCACTGGACACACAGCTCGGCAAACCGTACACACCGTCTGGTCAGTTCAGCAGGGAACAGGAAAAGCAGGGCAAACTTAATTCTGCCGTCACACAGTAACTCCTTTTGACATCTCAGTGTCATGAAAACTTCTGGGTTTTAATTTTAGGAAGTTTCATATCTCAGTCATGCTTTATTACATGTCTGAACTTTAAATTAAATGGTGCATGCAAACACAGCATTATATACCATAATACAGCATGCATGCACACATCAACTCCTACCCTGTCCAGCAGCATGGCCAGGGAGAGCACCTCCCATGGCAAACCAGTAAATCACTGCAAACGTTGTGATTTATTTCCAGCTCTGCCACAACTGTGAATATGTAATTTACCATCTCTGGCTCACAGTCAATGTAAGTAGTGTCTTCACTCAAAAGCGTGTTACAAGTGAAAATATGTTTAATGTGTTTGAGATCACATCAGATTGAAATATGAGCTAATCAGCTCAGACCAGAAGCTGAAGACTCAAAATGCCTGAAATACCTCCATCTCCTGCGGAGCACTGCTACTACCTTCTGGGCTAGCCAGGCGGGTAGCCAAGGCTGGGCTGGGGTACGTCTGAAGTTGCTAAATCGTTCTTCTTCATAGCACTCAATTAACTCTTTTCATTTACTTCTTTCAAGGAGAACTCTTTTTTTTTTGCTGAAAATACCACCTCAAGTTTTATTAAATGGACAGATTTAACACAAGTTATTTCTCAGAGAGGCACGTGGATCAGTAAGGAGGTACCTTTGAGAAAGACCTCAGTTGGGAAGAGTGCTCACATGCCTGCATTTTCATGCACTTCTTTTTTGATGTGGGGCAACCAGTAGTGTGAACAGCGTACAACCAGATCTTCTGCAGGGAGACCATGGTATAGAGGGAGACAGGGCAGCAGAAAAAAGCTGCTGAGAAGCTCCTGGAACCCAGAGGCAAGGACTGACCAGGCCACATCCCGTGTCAGATGATATTCAGAGTGCTAATGGGAGCAGGAAAGTCCTCTGGATAATGGCACATGTCCCAGGAGAACAGGAAAAGATGCCAGAAGGAGGGGAAAGAGAAGAGGCAGAGCAAACCCATTGCTCACAGGCTGCAGGACTATGCAGAGCAGGGGTGCAGCAGCCGCCACAGAGCACAGTGCAGGAAGACAGAGACATGCAAGCCGCAGGAGACTGGGAAAGGAGGCTGGGGTTGTCAAGAGGTGATGAAGACTAGATGGGAACAGTTGGGATCATCACAGCTGAGGGGAGCTGTGGAGTTTCTCTATACCAAGACAAAGTTCAGAGTGTAGGGATGGAGCATGAAAGGCAATGGTGGAAGGCAGAGCGCAGCCTGCGGAGCCCACAGGAGGACAGGGCAGAGGAGGAACAAGAGAGGACAGAAGATGAGGTCTTCCCCAGAGCTTGATACAGCTGCAGTGGGATGGGGATGGAAAGAAGCTGCACAGCCTCTGTCCATCACTTAACAACATGTCAGGTGGTACCCAAATCAGAATGTGCATGGACCTCTTGGGCACACCCCAGATTATTAGCCAGCCTGGGCTGGAGCTAGACAGCAGAGAGAGCAGATCCACCACCCCAATGGTATCAAGATGAAGTCGTGCTTAGCAACACAGGTCAGACACAACCCTTCTGCCACGCACCTACTGTGCCTTCATCGTGACGCGCTTAGTGTGGTGCAAAGAATGACCATACCTCTCTTTTCACCCGTGAAAGGAACCAAGTCTTCTCTGTCTTTAACGTCCTTTGCCTGCTTTTCTAGGTGGGCCATGAGTTCCTCCCTTTTGAACGGGCCGGTTGGTGGCTTTTGTGTCTGATCCCGCTGCCTGAGCCCTGCCGGCAGCAATGCATTCTAGGCACAGAGGGGAGAAACATGGGTTATCTCTGCAGGCCATGATCCCCATCCATCAAACGCTCTCCCCTCTCCACTTCCCTCATTGCACTGTGTTTCTTCCACATTGCTGGACAATTTGCTTCTCCTTGTGTCAAAGGTTATCTCCATCCAACCCACTGATTCCCATATCATCTATGACATGTGATGCTCCTTGCTGGCTCCACTACAAGATATCCATGCTGCCAAGTGGATGTTTCTCTACAACAGCAGCTCCAGCCCTTTCTCTGGGGGCTCTCAGCCATCACCTCCTGCCCCTCCTAGCCTCTTCCCACACCCTCACCATTTCTGCTGCCTCTTCACAACAGTTGCAGCACCAGAACCAAGCTGCTAAACTCAGCCGATCTTCTGCTCGCTATGTGTGTCTGTGCGAGTGCCCCCACGCCCCACGTGTCCCAATGAGAATCAGTTCAGGGAAATCCCATGGTCTTTCACAGAGCAAACCGGAGAGCCACGGTGGTGTCTTCTGCCTTTCATGATCCATCACAAAACTACAGGCAGGGTCTCACAGAGAAGGTCACTCTGTTGCAGAACAAAACCCCTGCCCTTTTTCGAAATGCCTCCTCGTTATTCAGTCACATTAAGCATCACGGGAGGTTGCTTTGTGCCTGACACATACGGCACGTAAGCACCTGCTTATGTTTAAATATAGAACAGCCTTAATGCAGTAAGACTATTCCCAGATTTGACACTAAGCATGTTCTTTAAAGCTTTGCTGGATAGAAGTCAACATCTACTTTTTCAGACATCAAGGTGATTTTGAACAACACACTGATTTTTCCATGCCCACCTAATAAATGTAATTCATTATAATTTACATCTGTATCAGTGAAAAGCCTGGGAAGGAAAATGACTAATGAAAGCAATTAGACTCGGGCAAACTTGGGCGGCAACGGAGAACTGTGCTAATGCACAAGCAGGGAGGCGTAGGGAACAGCTTGCTTCCTCAGGCTTCATGTTGTGAGGTGGCCATACCATCTTTGTGCTTTAACTCCTGTACTCAGGCTACACCTGTACTGACAGATGTTTGCAATTATTTCATCTTCCTGCATCTTTCACAGAATGCTGCCTGACTCCGTGTCTTCTGAGGCAGCTGTGACCAGCCCGTCAGCCCATACGCTTAATCTCGGGAGCTAGTCTGCCACCTCTTAATTATTTTCCCGTGTTGCAATTAATACTGCTGATGCAATCTAGACTGCCCATCATTCCCTCCAGAAACACTAACTCCATGTTGCAGGAACAATTTCTCACTTGGCAGTGCCCAGCCTCATCATCTAGCGTTGCCGTAACCCAGGGGCCTGCCAGTTGGCTCTGCAGGGCCACAGGACAACGTTGCGTCCAAAAATCTTTCATTGCTGTGCACCAGCAGGCCCACCGTTTGCATATGTGCAGCTTCTGCTGATGTTGGGAGGTTGCTAAAAAGCAATTGTCCCATTTTGCAAAACTCTGGGATTTGGATTACTGCCTAAATGGAGGAAAATACAGACCATTTGAAGTTTGCTATGAAAAAAACCCCAAACAATCCACAAACCCCAAAACATTCCCTCCAAGGTGGCCTGATCAGAAGCAGAGGACCAGTTTCTGCAGGTTTACTGCCCTGCACCAGCATTGGCTCACACTGGTGCTGCAAATCACAGTGCTCGTCGCACTGGAGCACGCACGCCAGGGCAAGGGCAGGGGAATATCACAGAAACAAAGTCCCACGTGTAGCCCGTGCTTGCGATGGCGAAACTGCTTCTGCTCATCTGCGGACATTCTCTTCCATCCTTGCACTGAGTACAGAGGGTCTGCAGAGGATCCCACTTAAATACAGATTAGTAATGCAGCCAATTCCCCCACAACTACTGAGATTTACCACCTAGCAAATCTCATGTAAAAATGACTTACATCAGGATCCAGCTCTTCCAGTTCATTCTCTAACTTCCTGAGCTCCTCCTCTGTCAGAGCTCCAAGGATCTTGTCTTCATCCAGGTCTCGGTATTTTTCTAGCTCCTTTCTGTAAGACATCTTAGAGGAGTCTCGTGAATCTCACTTTTATGCCGAAACAGGACCTGAAATGAAAACAAGCAGCGTAACACTGAATACATGAAACATGACACTGCAGCCCGGCTGGTCAGGGAGTGCTGAATACCGCAGAGTTGCAGAAGATTTATGCTTAAAGCATGGCTGACTTCAAAGCCAGGTCAGATTGCTCAGCCCCCCCCCCCATTCATATCCTCCATGCAAGTAGCAGCTCGTGGTCATGAGAGCAGCACAACTTCACTAGCACGTTGCCCCGTCACGGACTTACAGGGCAGCACTGAGGACATACTTCATACGGGACCCTGGCTAGAGATGTCTTTCTCCAAGCAATGCTAGATGTTAACAAAGTGTCCTAGGCATTTATTTCCTTGAAGGACAATAAACCAGAAATCATAAAGTCTGCAGCTCTCATGCCCTTACAAGCCCCCAGTAACACCTCCCTGCAGATGGCGCTCCAGATAATGTTGTCACCAGGTGGGAAAAAAGATTTGTAGCATCACTGAGTACCTCTGAGCCCTGCAAACCTCCACAAGGCTACAGTGCGTGGCACTCCTTCCCGTGTTTTAAAGCCACAAGGAGATCAGGCAGTATTATCCACTCGTGTTCAGGAGGCTGCCAGTCAAACATGCTGTTCAGTGACCCACCTTCCCTGAGACAACACCTGTTTGCACTGCTGCAAGCTAAGCAGCTGACCTGAGTGTTACTGCACATCTAAACCAACCCTTCAAGAAGAGAAGTGGGAGTAACGTACTACATGACCTATCCAGATAATCCCTGCTGACCCAGGGGTTTGTCCCATGCCTCCTAGTATGAAATGCCATACACAATCACACACACGTAACTGGACCTCTGCCAGCTCTAAAAGACTGTAGTAGACCTTCCACGAAGGTCAACTGGTTTAAAATATGCAGGTGGGTTAAAAATACACTCACTACAACACACAAGAGTGTATCCAACTCTGCTTTTTTGCTGGAAGTTTCCTTCTGCTCCATAGCACTATCTGTATATTTACATTTTTTCTGGCCCAATTCTTGCAGAGAATATTGAATTCTAGATAATTTAAAGTGACTTTTCCTACAGTTTAAAAAAAGTTTTGCTATTGTCTCAAGTGGTATTTACATTAAAGTAACAGTAAGGCCTGTGCATTTTTCAAGGAGACAAACTTCTTTTGAGTTTCTATAAATGGCCTCTTTTCAGCTGCTGCGGAGCGTCAGAGCCCTACCCCAAGTCACATCTCTCCAGCTTTGCTCATCCTCTCAGGGCAGGTCATGCTCTTATGATTGCTCTTCATTAGTGGAGAAGTCTCTTTATACAACTTACAACGCAGTTGCTGTTCCAGATAGGAAAATTATCTTTAGCTTGGTCACAAAAGGGCACATTAATGCACACATGGCTCGACAGCAAGCCCTTAAATTTAGAGCCGTCATCTGGTCAGACGTTCGGTTTCCCAGTGGTGTGATGGCAATTCCTGCATCACTCGCATTCCTGCCACTCGCCACTTAGGAGGTGGAGTGCCAGGAGACACTGCCCCCTTGACGGGAGGAACAGCCCCCCAGGCTCCCAAAGCCTGGACCTGAGAGGGTGAAAACCAGCTTTCTGTCGGGATGGTTTGCTCTGTGCAGTGACAGTCAACCTGCGGGCACCAGGGTCGAGGGCAGCGGGAGGGTGAAGGAGGAAGCATGGGCTATGGGGCTCGGTGGGTTTGGCTGAGCACGGTGGTAGGGACGCTGGCACTCCTGCACTTTACCAATCCCCTGCAGCAGTCAGTGCAAGGCACCTCGAGCTGCGAGGCTGATGTGCAGCAGCCACGCAACCATGCACCGGTCAGGCTAGGAGCCACGTCCAGCAGCTCAGCCCCAGCAAGGCTGCCCTTCTGGTCAGCATATAACAATTACTCACGAACAAAGGCTTGTCATTACAGCAGTTATTATTACCCTGATGCAGGAGATCACAGAAAAGCAGCCTGGACCCAGATCTGGAGATGTGCTGTGCCACTGCGACCTTAGGTTTGAAGTGCATGAACCATGACTAGTCTGTATTTCGTATTCATTTTTGACTATTCTTCTGTGGAAGGAGATGGAGCTAAGAGCAGGCAGGAAGGCAGAGGATAACCCACCCCAAGGTGGTAAATTCCCTGTAACAGCTTAAAATACCCACACCCACCATGCACGTGGCAATCTCTGTCTTGGCTACGTGGGGACGACTACCCCCAGAAGCAGCCACAGCCCCTTCCTAGCAACTGGGGGTAGCCGGCAAGAGGCAGCTTGGCTGGGACCAGCGCGCAGCCTCTGCAGGGCTGACCTTGTCGCCTCCCACCAGAAGGACGGAGGCTGTCAGCACCCGGAGGCGAAAGGCAGGACAGACGTCGGATGCCAGCACACACAGGCAACGCTTCTGGAAAGCACTCCAGGTTTCAAAGCATCTTGCAGAGATATGAAGCCGGGGCTGCATATAGCAAAGGCCTTGAGGGTTGAGGACAGGTGCAGAGCCTGCTGAAACGCAGCTGAAATCCCCACGGGGAGAATTTCGTTTGCTACGTACCCCGCGCAGAGCTGCCAGGAGGGGACAGTGCCCTCACAGCCTCGCTGGTGCAGCCGGACGGGCCAGACGGCACCAACGACTCGTGCAGCTTCCATGGAGAGCGCATCAGGAGCGCTAACCCTGCCCGCGGCGGCAGGACATTTTGTACTGCTCCCCGGCCTGCGGAACAAGCCGTGCGGGTGTAGAATCGCATCCTCCAGCACAGCCTCCAGGACCAGTATGTTCACTGGCTCTCCCTTATCTCCACATCCCAGGCCTCTTCTATCCTATCTTGCTAATGAGTGCTGGGAGAAAAAGCAAATAGCCCATCTGCTGTAAATGGCACGAGCACTTTGTACTGCCAAAAATAAGAAAGCAGGTAAATGCTGCCTAAGCATAATTGTTTTCATTTATACAACGTGCTGAAACACCCACCTCCACAAATAGCTCTCCTTGACCTGTGCTAGGGTTTGAGCATGGTTTAACACAGGCCCTGCCACCTGCACCCCCAAAACCCAACAAGATCCTCCAACACAACTGCAGTATTATATTCAAATTTCAAATCCACACACTTCTGGACATTCAAGAAAGAGTTAACCCTAATTCACCACAAATCTCCTCCATCAAATCTATCTTCAATGCCTTCCTAAGACAGCAGCTTTGATTTCTTGCTATTTTTCATTAAACCTACCAGTACCCTTTTCATTCAACCAACAAAGGAAGCACAAAAAAATTTATACATAATATACGGATGCTGCACAGGACTGACACTACTCCAACTTTAAGTCCTCAAAAAATTGAAATTCATGTTGACTACCAAGATAGCAAGATATTCAGTCTCATTGTCCAAAGTATTCATCAGACACATTAGAAGACAGCCCAAACACTTGCACTTGGTAAGTCTGAAGGGCACACAAGTTGGTATGCATGAAGACCAGTAAAAAGGTTCAAGGCGAAAAACAAAATCAGATGGGAGATGAACATACACCATAGGTCATCTACCAGGACTGTTCCTACCATGAATATAGGAAAGCAAAACAAAAAAAAGGCAACATTTGTGATTATGGGGGGCATGGAATAGTTTCTTTCCAAAAACCACTGAACAAACAAATGGATGCTGTAGAACAAGTGAAAATGAACAGCATCCCATACAACACTGGAAATACTCCTTTCACTGCTCTGCACCGGTACAGCCTCCCTGCAGCACTGTGCCCTTTCTGGGGCACCGAAACCCGAGAGCAGCACCGACCTCTGTGCGGGGAACCAGTGGAGACCTGAGGAAGGTGGCCCATGCAAGACCACTGTGTCCCGTCCAGGACGGAGAGCAGGCACAGGGACACGGTCATGCTCCTCAGGTGGGCGAGCAGGGAGGGCAGGAGCAGGACAGCAACGGGCTCAGGCTGCAACAGGCTGCTCGGGGAGGCACACACCACAGCCACACAGGTATCACTGAGTCGGAGGAGCTGCAGGATCGTCCCTCAATGCTCTGACAACCCCAGGAAATGGAACAAAAGAGAAAGCAGAACTGGGTAAAGCAACAGAAACAGCAGCGAGCAAGCCAAATCCCAAGAAAACACAAAAATGTCATAGCGAAAACTTAGAGACTGAATTCCCCTGTGTGCTGTGTAACACGGTGCAGCGGCGGTCTTGAGCACGCTCGTGCTGGGAAGCCCAGCCTCTAACGGCATAACCTCCCATATGCACTAGCATGCTAACAGCAGGAAATTACAGAAAGCCCTTTTCTCTTCATACATATACAGGGAGAAAGAGCAACTAATCTCAGCGAAGATACAGGGCTTTTTGGTGATAAATTCTGTTATCAGGTCCAACCCGACCCCGATGTCAGCGTTTCGCAGTAGGCTGCAGCATGCGGCTGTCACTTCCACAGCCGCAGGGACTGCAGCACACGGGAGGGTTTGGTGCGTCCTGAGTCACCAGCCACACTGAATCACCAGCAAAAGGCAGAGGCCAATGAGAGCCACGGCTAAAGAAATTAACACCCCCCCAAAAAAACCCTCGAATCTACTGGGGAACTTTTTCAGTGCTTTGAAATAAGAAAGCAGACCAAGGGCTTAGTTTCTGAGATAAGGAGGCGGCAAACAAGCATCACCAGCAGAGATATCGATGATTCTTGGAAAAACTGCCAAGTTTGAAGGCAGAAGGCTATTCAGGATGAAAGGTGGTTTTAAGCAGCATCGAAGGACAGGAGTTAACATCGTGAGGGATAGCCTGGCTCAAGATCAGTTCCTATTTGACTCATGCAGGGGTTTGATTTATGAGATTTTTTCATAGCTTAAGTATAAACCTGAGTCAAAGTTCAGAGCTATTATTTTTACAGTATAAAAAGAATAACCGACGTCAACCACCCCCTCTGTAGCTGCTACAATTTTTTTTTCCTTTTCTTTGACTTTTAGCGTAACTTTAAAGATAAACGCCAGGGCTTTCTTTGAGAAACTATACATACCTCAAGTGACCATTTCCTATGAACTCAAGAGAAGTTAAGTACTTTCTGTGCATACACTTAGACCTCAGTGAATCACCCAGGTGTAAATCCAAGATGCATGCTGTGCAGATGAGAGAAGCAAATCAGCTCCAGTTGGTTTCCTAAATGAAGACTGTATTTCTATGTGGCTTCTCAGTCCTCTGATAAGCCTCAAAGCCATTAGCTAACTCTAATGAAATCTCACACAGGACTTAAACCCTAATTTCTTGTCAAGCTGCACACGTGTGCAAAGGGTCCGTCAGCACAGGTGTAACATGGAGCAAGCCTAGGCATCTCCTTTGGCTGACAGTCAGGGAATGAAGGAGAGAGCTGGGGCATTGGCAGGGAGGTCTAGAGGAAGGGGGTGTACCAGAAGCGTTTGGAGAAGGGGGAGCCATTACACGTGGTAGAGCTGGGGCAGACCCAGGGGGGATGTAGGGATGAAGGACATCTATCTACCAAAAAGTGAGTCTCTGCTGGTCCTGCAGCTCATGGGACAGCTTGTGAACCCTGGGCTTGCATCCCGGTATCCTTGGGTGCTGGTGTGCACGAGCCTGACTCCACAGCCACCTTGCTGTTTGAGTCACTGAGCACCCCCACATCACCAGTTCCCAGGAGTTTCAAGAAGGGACCAACGAATTAGGGCCAGATCCAGTAACAACAGAGGGAAAGATGCACATCAGCTCCTTCTGAAACCACATCTAAAAACTTAAGTCTACATGAATTTTGCAAAACCCAGTAGCAAAGCAGAGCAGAGCACAGGAGGAGCTGGATCCGTCTCCAGTGTCATCAACAGCCTTACGCATCCGACATCTTGACCACTGGGTGCCTCCTGACACGAGTTACCCTGGTCACAAGAGAGTCAAATACAGGTGTGCTGGAACAGGAATGCTCTCCTCCCAGTGCACAGGTACAAACATCACACCTGGAGCCAGTGGTCCCTTCTCTGGCAGACACAACCAGAGCCCAGCAGTGGCCTTGCAGATGACCATGTGCCTTGTACCTGCAGTACCAGCACTGAGATGTTTGCCTCATTTCAAGGCTAAATGTCAAGTCTTTGGCTTGGAGAAATGAAAGGAAGACAAATATCTAAAGCCAGTCCTTTTAAGGGAATGGTCTCCTGCACGTTTTTTGTAGATTCTTTTTTAGGCTGATCTAATTGTCTCCACCAGAGAGGAAATCACCTTTTTAACAAGCTATAAATGCAGACCCAGGCTACAGCGTCAAGCGCTTTGGTCTGCTTGGGCTCTGCATCACCATCTTGAATGCACAAGATGTCGAAACATCTTGATAAAGCTACAGGAGACCTCCTATAGACTATGTACTGGACTTGCAGTCCAAGCTGCACTAGAAAGCATCTAGCCAGGAGGTCCACAGAGGTGGGTATTCCCCTCTGCTTAGCACTACTGAGGCTGCAGCTGGATGCTGCATCCAGTTTGATGTCCCCCAGTAGAATACAAGTCTTGACAAGCTGAAGAGACTCCAGTGCAGGGCCATCAGGATGGGCAGGAGGCTGGGACACCCAAGATGCAAGGAGAAGCGGAGGGAACTGGACTTCTTCAGCCTGCAGAGGGGAAGGCTGCAGTGGGATCTAATTGCAGTCAGTCATCCACTGCCTAAAGGGAAAGAACTTCTAGAGAAGACAGAACCAGGCTTTCCTCAGAGGTGCACAGGGGAAGGACAAGGGGCAATGGGAACAAGCTGTGGCAAGAGAAATTCTAACTGGACATCAGGGGAAAACTCCTTGCCGCAAGAATGGTGCAGCCCCTGGACAGGCACCAGAGAGGTGGTGGGATCTCTATCCTTAGATATTTGATGCTCAACTGGACAAGGCCCTGGGCGACCTGATCTAGCTCTGGGGCTAGGCCTGCTCAGAGGAGGACACTGGACTGGGAACTTCCAGAGGTCCCTTCCCATCTAAACTTTCTGTGACTTGGTCTCAGAAGAACACGCAGGTCTGTCCAACTGTCCAGGTTCCTCCTCTGAACGCCAGGAGGTTACACAGGATGGGAATTGAGCTCCAAGCTCAATTTTGTGAATTTTTCACAAAAACTTGTTTTCTGTGCTCACTTAATTTATCCAGCTGAAGCAAAGTCCTCACTGCTGTGATTCAAGTTTGAATTCTGATTCAACACAAGGGGCTTTAGCTGCCTTCCCCTGAAACAAGCTGTTCAAACCACCACGACCTCAGATGTGGTTGAAGGTCACCTTGGCTAAGTCCCTTGCTTCTGCAGCACGAGAGTGAGTCACTCAGCCTCCAGGAGACCATCATAGTATCTTGCTGTGCGGCTTTCTCACGCTGAGAAGCCCTTGTGCAGCTTGCAGAGTAGACAAGCATCATCTTGAATGATTCTCAATAAAGTGAAGCCTACAAGGTAGTCATGTCCCCAGACCCTGCTCAGCAAGCAGTGCCCATCAGGCGTATCTTCATCCCTTAGTCTTTCCACAGCAGAGCTGGGCAGTGCCAGCATATTCATACCCGGGATGAGAAGAGTGGACAGAGAAAAGACAGGGGATGCCCCAGACAGTGAGAAGCTCTGTCATGTCAGATGCAGAAAGCAGAGCTCACCACACACCCTCACTGCTCCAAGGCAAGCCAGCCATCAACTAGAAGGACTGAGCCCCTCTCAGCCTCCCTGCCAAGAGGCCCGTGCCTAATGAAATCCAACGGGGAATCTGCTGTCTCTTCAGGAAACTCAGACGTCTCCAAGGAAGATCTGGATTTCTTCTGGTTTGATAAAAACCTCACAACCAGTGGCCATTAACCTAAGACACACTGAAATTCGTATTTCAAAAGAAACATCTGGAAGGAGGCATTTTGGGTCTATCAAAGCACGCCGTGACTTCTGCCTCTCTAAATGACATGCTGGCCATGCAAAACACTAACGCTATCTGGAGTTATCATCACCACCCAGAACCCTACAGCAAAGAAGTTCAATACGCCGTAGACAACACTTACTGATGATGCTGCTTCATTCCCATGGGGATCCTCACTCCGGAGCTGACATTCCCATCCTTGTACTTGACAGCTCCACAGCAAACGGCTTGTTGTCCAAGGTCATGCATGCACCAGGGGAAGCTCCCTGTGCTCAACCAAAGTGACCGCTCCCTTCATCCACTGGTGCTGAGGGAAGTCTTATGCTGGTTGCACTCTCCTGGACCTCCCTCTCTCCTTGTGTGCCAGGTGGTGCAGCTCACCCAGTTCCTAATCCGATACTCAGAGACTGCCTGTACCTCCTGGCCCTCCTCTCCTCAACATTCCTGCAGCCTGCAAGCCACACAACTCAATAGTGGCTCTTACTAAGTGGTCTTTCTTATCAGGGCCATCCAGCAAATAGCCTGGATGTTTGGTGACCAGGCAACATGTAACGGGGTCAAATTCTGCCAAAGCCCAAATACAAACCATCCCAGCTGTATCTCCCCTTTGCATATTTTTAAGGCACACACTTGTAAACACAATTATGTGTTCTCCTATTTGGGGTGAGGTTCTCTCATGCACCTGGCATGTACCTAATTGCTTAATTACTAATCCCTATGAAAAGCATGTGGGCACAGTTGAGTCATTACTAACACCATGCACTCAGTTCCTGCTCTGTAACTTGAACCCTTCCACTTGGAAACTTCACAGCCAGCACAGCCTCCTCTGAAAAGGGATCCTGGGTTTCTTGCCTGAACTTCTGTTAGTCCTTGGATGGACTCCTGTTTCTCCGGCATACTCTAGTTGCGGGGAGCAGCTGGACCTGATGGATGCCACGTGAACACAGGTGCAGAAAGGCTCCTGTCTTTCACTGAGCAGTGTCTTGGACCCTTCGACAGGTGATGGCGATGTCCTGTGAAACAGAGGCCCTGCCAGACTGCCCGGGGCAAAGCACAGCGAGCTGTTAGTAACACACCTACGTCTGCATGTTCCTGATCCCACCCCACTGCTAGTGCGGCTGAAGCAGAGGAAGTGAAAGCGAAATGCTCCATCAAGGTGCAGCTAATAAGCCCTAGATAGGTTGATGCTTAATAAACACCAGAGCAAAAGGAGTACTGTTCCAGCAGCAGTGAGCATGTGGTGTACACTGTGCACCAAATCTGAATGAGACATTTAACAGAGGTGGGACCCTCACAAAATCCTCCGAGGCTTGAAGAAACAAAAATATCACCTCCAGCTGGGAGAGCTACTAACCCGCAGGGTGCTGGAACGGGACAGAGCTCTGGGGAAGCATTGCTGTAGCCTTGTTTCTGTGCTTCTCCCAGGGCATCTGCTACTGGTTGCTGCCAGCCAGAGTATCCTGGGCTGGACAGACTTTGGTCTGACCCTGGACAGCCTCTGATATGTGGTTATCTCATTCACCATGAACAAGTAGAAAGAACTCCCTCCCAGGAGGGTGATGCAGCTCGGAGACAGGGCACCAGGGAGGTGGGGCCTCCATCTTTGGGGGTTTCTAGACATAGGCCATATGAAGCCACAACTTCCCTGGCTGAGGACAGATCTGCTGTGAGCTGGGGACAGACTAGAGAACCACTGAGCCACTGGCAGTGCTGAGGTCCTGTGACAAAAAACATGTGGTCGTTTAGTAACATGGAGCCATGGAACACAATTTTTATCTCCCCTTTCTTCCAAGAGTCCGGTAATTTTACAAAATAAACACGTTTTGACTACAAGTCCCTGCCTGGAATAGAGAAGTGAAGACAGAGTCTTCCTAGCTTATGATTTGCAAATGGCTGTCAACTACAGAGGAAAAAATCAGAAAGCAGATCCCAGCCTCCTCCACTTGAGCTACGCTGGGCTTTGACAAAAACTCCACATGCCTGGAAAACAGTGAAGCAGCAAACACAAAAGGAAAACAATTCATCTGCAAACATTACATTCAGTAGCACATCGCTCGGGGGGATGGAATTACACATCTAGCAACAGGGGACAGATGCTTCTTACGGAAGTATCATTCAGGATGTCTTGAAAAGATAAATCAAACTGTCCTTTGGGTGAATGAAAGTAAAACATGGGCAAAGGAAATCAGTGATGAGACAGACCAGGCTGTCTCCACATCTGTTTTGACTTTCCCAAATACACCAAGCAGGAGGGGAGGCAGCAACATATTCCCAGTATTATACAAAAACATATTATCTGGAGAAAAGCCAGCAGACCATCACAGCTGAGAAATGTGTGGAGAAAAGAACAAGACGAGTCAGGCTGGAAAAGCAAGCAATGCTGAAGGCGGGGGGGAGAGCCCTGACAGAAGGAAAACAGAGACCTTGAAATGAGCAGCAGCGAGCATACGATGCAGCGTGCTTGTCGGAATACCCAAATGTACGTACATTAGGGCAACAGGTACAGCAGCTGTCAAGAGACAACAGTGCAGACTCTTCTACACCACTGCAAAAGGCATTAGGCTCTGGGCATTGCAGTGCCAGCAAGACGGTGCTTGGCTTTAATGTTGTAGCCCAGCTCCTCCTTCCAAGAAGACAAAAGATGAAGGGCTCACTACCATAACCTGAAGTAGGGCTTGCACGCTCAAAAGCTTGTTCAGTATTTGCTGTATCAGCTAGTCTGAGAGAAGGTGCCACCTCTTGGCACAAATCTTGTGTCTTTGATGAGAAATAAGGAATTCATTCTTCACTCCCAAGTGAGCTGTCGGGTCAAACACGAGGAAGGGATTTTATACACACTTAAAAATAACCTCAGCCACATGGCTGAGCACCTTTCTGGCTCAAGGCCCAATACCCAAGAAAAGATGTAAAGCAACTAGAGAGAGGACCTCTGCCTAGGCTCAGGGCAGCTGGTCCAGAAGGGGGGCAGTGGGCAACAGGTTCTGCCCAACAACCCATCCAGGACCATTTCAAAAGCAGCAGCAGACAGATGAGCACATCAGGATGGCACATGAGTGGGGCAGAAGCTGCATCCAGCTGAGTGAAGAAAAGTTCTCTTTGAGATAGGCAGCGCCTTTCAAGCAAGGCAGTGACCGATTCAAGCCGGACAAAGGATGGCCATGGAAAATCATAGAATCATTTGGTTGGAAAAGACCTTCAAGATCATCGAGTCCAACCAAGAGTCCCCTCTCCAATACGCCACAAGGACTCAAGGAACGTTCGCCCCCGCTAATTTCTACTTTTCCCGTGCAAAAGCAGCGCAGCTTTCTATTGATCCATCCCCTGGAGAGCCATTTCCTAGCCGAGCTCCTAGGACTACAAACGTTAACAGCAGCAAAAAAGCCCTCTGAGCGCCCGTCGCAGACTGCCCTGCGCGGCGCCCGGCCCTCTCC
>VYZW01052407.1:3868-15109 GCA_013401315.1 Balaeniceps rex
ATACTATTCACTATAATATTAACAGTGTCGGAATTACATGTTCAGACAGGAGTGATGAAAAAGAGAAGACCAAGGGGAAATGGAAAATAATGAAAAAAGATTACTGGCTACGGGGCTGTCTTTCATGACAGCTTTATCTGTCTTCTCAGCCTTTCCTCAGTTTGAAAGGGTATGATATAGACTTTTGTTTCTGATAGTAGTCAATGCAATTGTTGTTAGCATGTATGAAACCTCACGGTGGTAACTATATGATCTCATTTCCTGCATGAGGCAAAGACTTACTGTGTTACTCATGTGCGTTTGGGTCTTCTAGGAAATATTTACTATGCAGTGTGGTGGTGGTTGTGTGTTTTGGGGGAGTTTGAGGGTTATTTTTTGTGTCTTTTTTTGTTTGTTTTAAAGCTCTATCCGGTTTGTCATTATTTCGTCTCCCCAAAACAAATGTATTGTGTCTTTCCAAAAATGTAACTTCGGCATTTACACAAACTTAATTGTTTTAACATAATAGATATTCTAATGTTGAGATCTGTAATTGTGGAAGAATTTCTGAATGGCTGTTTAAATGTACAAACTTTGTGCAAACTTCCCATTGCTGGAAACAATTGTCTAGTACCTAGCAAAGCTATGTTTGTCTGCCTGTTCTCTGTAATTGATTGAAGTGTAGGTTATAAAGTAAATTTTAACAAGTGACCCAGTTGATATAGTGTGATTGCAAATTTGGTAGCAATGGCAAGTAGCTTTTCCTCATCTTGAGTAGGCTGTTTCGTAACCTCAACTCGTAGCTTTTGATTTGACTTCTGGGATAACACTCTTAAAACACTCTTGATGCAACAAAGAGGCAAAAGGTTCTGCAAGCAGTTTTTCTTCAGTTGCATTTTGTGAGGATTAGGTTTCTAAATCAGCTAACTGTAGAATTTATAACTGGTCAATCAATTTGTTCATTCACTTCTAAAAACTTTTTTTTTATTGCTTGACAACTCTAGTGGTTTATGATGTAAATATAATTAGCTTTTTACTAAATGAACAAAGCTAGCATTGACCCTTGATACAGCATTGTAATTTCAGATTATACTTTCAAGTTCATGGCAACCTCTATTCATCACCATTGCAACCTACAGCTAAACGATTTCCCCTCTAGTCATATTATTAATGTAGTTTTCTACTGAAATGTCCCACAGTAACCTTCTACTAATTAATAGATGCATGTAAAATTTTATTCTGCGTTTTCAGGACCTGGACCTCTTGCTGTCTCTCAGATATCTTTATGAAAGTCCCTTAAAGCTTGTAGAGGACGTGTGGGTGTGGTGGGTGTGTTTGGGGTTTGTTTTGTTTTGTCTTAATTTTATCTTGACAGTACCTAAACTTCAATGTATACTACTGGCTTTGCAGTGCGGATCATTATATGAGTGTGAAGCTATTTAAATGTAGATGCCCAATGCTGATCCTCTCCCTGAAAATTTTCAGTTATTTCAGAATTAAAGATTATAGATTTGCTGACTGTAATCCAGTTAATTTTGTCAATACTGAAGTGGCTAATGTAATTGCTTATTTTCTGTGTGCACTCTCACAAGATGTAAAAAGAGATCTATGCTTAAGCACTGAAATAAATAAGATGTAACAATGAAGAATTACCTTATTTAAAGCCTCAAGAAGTGATGATGCAGCATCTACGTCACGGAGGTTATGAGAGTATGATGAATGGGCTATACAGTGACTGAATTGTTTCCTCATGTCATCAAGTACAGAATCCACACCAATGTCTGTGAGTCCTAATGTGAGATGGAAAATCTATAGCCTGACATCTTCTTAGTAATTCTGTTACGTAATGAATAACAAACTTGCTTCAAAAGGCAAGTTGGATCTTGATAAACAAAATGAAAAATCTTTACATGGAATTTAAATCAGACAAAATCCAGACGGTTTTCCCTTCTCCATACCTGAAAAAAACCCAGGTATCTTTCTTGAGAGACTTTTTATCATTTTATAGGAGTTCTGATGATGAATGTAGATAATATATTGATAGTTATGCCTGTCTGCTCATGAGGAACATTGTCACTGGCTTTGGAGAAATTTAGAGAATTAATGGGAGAAAGAAGGAAAATCATTCAAACCAATGACTAAATGAAGACCCACCTTTTAAAAAATGTCTGTGATTTTTTGGTCTTGAGGACTGGATCCCCAGGCTTTAATTCACTCACAATTTCTAAGAGTTTCTGAGGACCTGTGACTTTCATTGACTTCATATGGTGATGGGGGTCTTAAAATGTCTGAATTTGGGAGATTTATGCACATAATAAGCTCATAAGGTATGGTAGGAGATTCGATTGTGTAGTTATACAAGCAGAGCTAACTGAAATTAAAAAAAAAAAAAGTGGACACATTCACAGAATAAAAATTCACTCCTGGTTATAAATCTTTTGAAAGGTTTTAAAATCAGAGAAGTTACTTGGATGCATTCTGTATTGCTAGTTATGGGGAGAGTCTGCTGGCTCAGTGTTTCACATTTCACTGCAGAAATGTAGTATTTCTTGATTTGAGAAAATGATGCAGAATAACATCAGTTGTTGTAAAAGTACTGTGTTCATGCAGTTTATGAAACATTTAACAGACTTTTTTTTCCAAAGCAGAGATTTGAAATTTCTGCCTCTGATAGAGAAGAAAGAGTTGCTTTGTTTAGATAGACTTTTACATCAGTCTAGAGAAATAGCACCAAACACAACTGTATCCAGTGTATGTGTTGTTCCTCACCCCCACAGCCTCACCCTGTTCACATATAGCATTTCAGCAACAAACACAGGCTGATAATTGGGAAGTTCTAAAAGTGCTGACGTCTAACAAGTCTTCACAGACGATTCAAAATATGAAGTAGTAATGAAGAAGCTAAATCACCCAGTAATCCTGGGATGAGTGCTACAAAATGGTTCATCTACCTTGGAGGTGTCACCGAGGTTAGGTTGGCCTACACCCTCCATCAAAACTGCTTCCATAAATAAGAAAAGACAGGTCACTGTCATAGGAGACTCCCTTCTGAAGGGAACAGAAGGCCCAATATGCAGACCAGACCCAATTCTTAGGGAATTCTGCTGCCTCCCTGGGCCCGGGTTAAAGATGTGAAGAAAAAGCTTCCTACCCTGGTATGGCCCTCAGATTACTATCCATTGATGAAGTTGCAACGAGAATTCTGAGGGCAATCAAGAGAGACTTCAGGGCCTTGGGATGATTGGTTAAGGAATCAGGAGCACAAGTAGTGTTCTTCTCTATCCTTCCCATTGCACGGAATGATGAGGGAAGAAACAGAAAGAGCCAGCAGATCAATACCTGGCTCCGAGCCTGGTGTCACTGGCAGAATTTTGGTTTTTTTGATCATGTGTCCATTTACACAGCACCAGGCCTGCTGGCGACAGATGGGGTACACCTGTCTCAAAGCGGGGAAAAGGATCTTTGCACAGGAGTTAGCAGGGCTCACTGAAAAAGGTTTAAACTAGTTTTTAAGGGGGAGAGATAAAACCAGGCTCACTAGAGATAAGTCTGGGGGTGACATGCCAATGTTTGAGGGATAGCGTGTTAGCGAGGTCTTTTGGTCTGCCATCTCAGTGGAGGTAGGGGATGGAGATCCATGCGGCAGCAAAGACATGAGGGTTATGGATGTGTTAGAAATCACAGAAGTGCCTGAGAATGGTCACGTAGGAATTAGGGTTTCGCCCCGCAAAAAGGTGGCAGGACCCACTGAAGTGCATCTACACCAATGTACACAGCATGGGCAGCAAACAGAAGGAGCTGGAAGCCATTGTGCAGCAGGAAGGCTATGACATAGTTGCCATCACAGAAACATGGTGGGATGACTCACACAACTGGAGTGTTGCAATGGAGGGCTATAAACTCTTCAGCAGGGATAGGCAAGGAAGGAGAGGTGGTGGGGTAGGCCTGTACCTTAGGGAGTGTTTTGATTGTCTAGAGCTTAATGATGGTGATGATAGGGTAAGAATCAGGGGGCAGGCCACAAAGGCAGATATCATGGTGGGAGACTGTTACAGACCACCCAACCAAGATGAAGAGGCAGATGAAATATTCTGTAAGCAGCTGGCAGAAGTCTCACAATCGGTAGCCATTGTTCTCGTGGGAGACTTCAACTTACTAGATGTCTGGTGGAAATACAATACAGCAGAGAGGAAACCATCTAGGAGGTTCCTGGAGTGTGTGGAAGATAACTTCCTGACGCAGCTGGTGAGTGAGCCAACTAGGTAAGGTGCCTGGCTGGACCTATTGTTTGTGAACAGAGAAGGACTTGTGGGTGATGTGATGGTTGGAGGCTGTCTTGGGCATAGCAATCACAAAATTATAGTTTTTGTGATGATAGAGCCTGGTTGATAGAGTCCCTTGGGAGGCAGTCCTGAAGGGCAAATGTGTCCAGGAAGGCTGGACATTCTTCAAGAAGGAAATCTTAAAGGTGCAGGAGCAGGCTGTCCCCATGTGCTGAAAGATGAGCGGACGTGGAAAAAGGCCAGCCTGGCTGAACAGAGAGCTTTTGCTGGAACTCAGGAAAAAAAGGAGAGTTTATGACCTTTGGAAGAAGGGGCAGGCAATTCAGGACGACTACAAGGATGTTGTGAGGTTATGCAGGGAGAAAATTAGAAGGGCCAAAGCCCAGCTAGAACTTAATCTGACTACTGCCGTAAAAGACAATAAAAAACATTTCTATAAATACATTAGCAAAAAAAGGAGGGCTAAGGAGAATCTCCATCCTTTATTGGATGTGGGGGGAAACATAGTGACAAAGGATGACGAAAAGGTTGAGGTACTTAATGCCTTCTTTGCCTCAGTCTTTAATAGTAAGACCAGTTGTTCTTGGGGTACCCATCCCCCTGAGCTGGAAGACAGGGAGCAGACTGAAGCACCCATAGTCAAGGGGATATGGTTAGTGACCTGCTACACCACTTAGACACACACAAGTCTATGGGGCTGGATGGGATCCACCCACGGGTACTGAGGGAGCTGCCAGAAGTGCTCACCAAGCCACTTTCAAGCCTTTATCAGTAGTCCTGGCTAACTGCGGAGGTCCCAGTTGACTGGAGGTTAGCAAATGTGATGCCCATCTACAGGGGCTGGAAGAAGGATCCAGGGAACTACAGGCCTGTCAGTCTGACCTTGGTGCCAGGAAAGGTTATGGAGCAGATCATCTGGAGTGCCACCACAGAACATGTCCAGGACAACCAGGTGACCTGTCCCAGTCAGCATGAGTTTATGAAGGGCAGGTCCTGCTTGACTAACCTGATCTCCTTTTATGACAAGGTGACCCGCTTAGTGGACGAGGGAAAGCCTGTGGATGTTATCTACCTGGACTTTAGTAATGCCTTTGACTTATGCTGTCTCCCACAGCATTCTCCTGGAGAAACTGGCTGCTCATGGCTTGGATGGGCATACTCTTTGCTGGGTAAAAAAACTGGCTGGATGACTGGGCCCAAAGAGGTGTGGTGGATGGAGTTATATCCAGTTGGCAGCTGGTCACAAGTGGTGTTCCCCAGGGCTCAGTATTGGGGCCAGTTCTGTTTAATATCTTTATCAATGATCTGGACGAGGGGATCAAGTGCACCGAGGTCAATTGTATCAGATTCAACAACGCAAAGTGCTGGGTCCTGCACTTGGGTCACAAGAACCTCATGCAACGCTACAGGCTTGGGGAAGAGTGGCTAGAAAGCTGCCTGGCCGAAAAGGACGTGGGGATGTTGGTGGACAGCCAGCAGTGTGCCCAGGTGGCCAAGAAGGCCAACAGCATCCTGGCTTGTACCAGAAATAGTGTCGCCAGCAGGACTAGGGAAGTCATCCTTCCCCTGTACTTGGCACTGGTGAGGCCGCACCTCGAATACTGTGTTCAGTTTTGGGCCCCTCAGTACAAGAAGGACATTGAGTTGCTGGAGCATGTCCAGAGAAGGACAACGAAGCTAGTGAAGGGTCTGGAGAACAAGTCTTATGAGGAGCGGCTGAGGGAACTGGGGTTGTTCAGCCTGGAGAAGAGGAGGCTGAGGGGAGACCTTATCACTCTCTACAACTACCTGAAAGGAGGTTGTAGCAAGGTGGGTGTCGGTCTCTTCTCCCAAGTAGCAAGTGATAGGACGAGAGAAAATGGCCTCAAGTTGCACCAGGGGAGGTTTAGATTGCATATTAGGAAAAACTTCTTCACGGAAAGGGTTGTCAAGCACTGGAACAGGCTGCCCAGGGAAGTGGTTGAGTCCCCATCCCTGGAGGTATTTAAAAGACGTGTAGATGTGGTGCTTAGGGACATGGTTTAGTGGTGGACTTGGCAGTGCTACGTTAATGGTTGGACTTGATCTTAAAGGTCTTTTCCAACCTAAACAATTCTATGATTCTATGAAAATTAATATCAGATTTCTGAGGGAATCTTACTAACTTTGAAAGAAAGCCTCTTTTGCTAGATTTCAAACTTATAGAAGTTTGTCATTCTAAAAGCCCAAGATTTTGTGTGATTGTCCTTGAGACTTTTTTTTTCAGGCAGAAGAAGCTTTTCCTTGGAAGTCTCCAAAGCACCTAACTGTTTATCCAAGGTCACTTTATGTGACCAGGTTGGGAGGGATTGTACTCGCAAAGAGTTTCTTTGGAAACTCTGAGCATCTGGAAGCTACTGATAGCTTATCTTTTGGGAAAATAGGATAGTGTCCTCATTAACTATATATGTATGCCAACCAAAACATCTACTTCTTTTGAATCTTTAAAAGTTTTTATCAGCACACATTTGGTAGATGTCAGAATGGAGAAGAATGGTGTGGAAGAGGGGGAAGAACAAAAGAAAGGCGGGGGGGGAGAAATAAGCAGTTAAGAAAATTATAATAAATTATAGGAATGTCTAGAGCCATGTAGTTTCTTTCAACAAGAAGAACTTTAAGGTATTTTTTTTTTTGCATTTCTGCTTCAATTAATATAATAAAGCCTTACAGTTTAATTTACAACAGCTAGCTAAACTCCCTGGGAGGTACTTTAGTGGTAATTAGTCATCTGAGAAAATGCAGCAAAGTCCAAGTAACTGGCAGATTCATAAATACATCACACATACAGTGTTGTTAATTTTTTAGGTTTCTTTCTTAGAGAAATATGTACATTATGCCGTGTGAAATGATGTACATGAACACATACCTAAGGTTGGGGGGGGAATAATTTAGCTCACATGTTTTCTTTTAATACCCTTCTTTACTAAGGCATCATATTTTACCTATGAGTGAAAGTGCTGTATGTTATCCTATCACTCATTTGTAAAACATTACCTGAAACTTTGGCCAGAAAAAACGAGTTTTGCTTCTACCCTGTTTTTAAAAGACAACGAGCCTGCAACTCTGTGGCTGAGCTGACATCTAGGCAGGCAGAGCTCAGTTTCTGTTTTGCAGTGCTACATGTAAATAGGGAAATCCACCCTGCATTTGGATTGTCAAACCAGGAATGGGGCCTTCCTGCGAGCTGTGAGGAAGAAGTGATGTTTAATTTTTAATAATAATAATAGTGCCAGGGTTAGAGGACAGTGGGGAAATTAATCTGTTTTCCAACATTTAATACATTATTACAGGTTTATATTTTGAGAAGTATAGCCTTTAGGCCTTTGGTCTTTGAATGTCAGCCTGTTTGCCACATAAACATTGTATATTTAAGCCTGGTTTTCCTGCCTTACAATATAGTTCATTGCAATATACTGTACCTGCATATTATTCTTATTATACAAAGTTGTATTAAACTCAATGGTGCATGTATCTGTCACTTTAATGTGACTTTGTGTAGTAAATTTGTATATAGTGAGAGGAATTCTTAATGAAATAGCTGCCAAGACTTCTCAAAGAACAACTAAGGGACTGAGAAAATGAAATATTAAGTTATCACGTAATTTACCATACAGTCACAGCTATAGATTTTTTTTTTTTTTAATGAAGCATCCACCATTATACAACATACCTCTTTTTTTTTTTCATAAAGTCTCATTATTTGAATAAAGAGTTTAGGCCTGGGCTTGATGTTAGTGGCAAACTGTACAAAGGAGAGAATTGAGACAGGAACAGATGCTTTTCTTGTAGGATGAAGTTAAGAAAGAAAGGAACAGGGCTTGTACTTAAATGAGTCCCAAAAGAAAGCAAGAAAACGCACTTCAATAGTAATAATAAAGGTTATATTTAAAAAGAAAAACAGATAAACTTGAATTAAATTCAGTACTCTAAATCATCTCAGTAAGCTTACACTGGCTGCATATGAATTCTCAGGTGAAGTTTTGAGATGTTACTTTTCACATTTCAAAGCTCTAAACATAAAACAACTTAGGATAAAGAAAGAGGATCTCTTTCACTCTTTTTGGTGAAGAGCTGAGACCATAAGGTGTCTTACTGATGTATGCAGCAGTAGGTGCTGCTACCTCTGTCTCTATAGAATGTTTCCAAGTTTCATACACCTTGGTTTGAAAAATCTGATTATTTGCTTCAGGCCACATTACATTGCTCTGCACTGAGAAATCATAATTAAATAGTAAGTTTGAAGGAAGAGGCCGGCTGTTTAAAATGACTGTAGTTGGGGTATGTTTTTAAGAAGAACTGTAACTCTTGAATTTTCTATGAATTCAAAATAGGTAGACTAATCCCATGAAATTAATGTGTTATTTTCAATGCCTGGCCTTCAGAATCATATTCTCCACAAACTGCAACAAGGATTATAGTTCATATGTCTCACTTGAACTTGAGACCTGAAGCTATAAATACTGTTTTACAGAAGCCAGATCCTCAGTTACATCCATTCCCTCAGTCCTCTTCTCTGTGGAATCTCTTTTCTATCCAAAGAGCCTGTATAGTGAATGAAATTCAACGGACTCATTTTCAAACTTAAACTAATATGAGACTTCTATGGAGAAAAATGTACGGAACTTCTTATGCCTGTTCTGCAGTGATAGATCTATGAAGTTAAGAAAAGGGATGTGATTCTAGCCTAATGTAAAAATGGAAAAAATGGTTTGGTTTTGGATGATACCATAGAATATATAAACAGCTTTACATTTGTGGGTAATGGCTTTTGTTATGAGATTTTTTGATACTGAGATAAGTCACTAGATTTTTAGCACACTAGGTTAAGGATTCATATCATTTAATAGACAAAGGCAACTAATCATAGTTGGTTGAGGCACAATTCTGACATTTTAATGTTTATTCATTACAGGAAAGTTACAATGAATGAGGTATCGATTCTATTCAAGACCAAAAGAAACATCCTGAATATGCTTCTTTCAGTTTTTTGAGGAAAAAATATATTTTTTCTCAAACAAAAGATGCAACTACATACTTTTCCTCCCTTTTTGACTGATGTGTTTTAAAAGAAAATGTTTTATTTTAAAACATTAAATGAAATGTTTTAAAAACATTAAATGAAATGTCATTGATTTTGTAGTAAGCAAGTTTATGATGCCTTATTAAAAAGAAAGGACAAAGGAGTTGCTTAAGCATTTAAAAAGGATGAGTAACTCAAGTTGACTGTCTCAGTGGAAAAAGACATATTACAAATCCTTTCTGTAACACATATTAAAGTTTTCTGGATAGAGAGAATGTGAAGATATGCAAGTAAGTCTAGAGATTGGAAACTTTCAAACCAAAATCATCTCTCATTCAGTATGAAATAATAAGTAGATTTCTACACATTTATTTGGATATGAGAAAGAGGAGTACAAAGGTGACAAAAGTTTATAAAAACGAAGCCTTTAAAGGTGAATTAGAAATACCATGTTTCACTTCCCCAGTGAAATTTATGATATTTACAACACCTTAAATTTTAGATATTAATCTGTCTGGGTTCTTAGAAAATGACATGGATCAGAAAGTGGAGAGAACAAGAGAACAAGCAGTATAAAGACTTCTTTATGTAGTGTTTATTAAATTCTTATGTATCTGCATGGTGGGCCAAGTGGTCTATTTTTGCAGGCAGGTTCTTTTGATTAGAGTTGTTTCTAGGCCAACAGTTTAATGGCTTTCCAAGGCTTATGAATTACTCTTTTTCAAAGATGTCCATGTGCTTATTCTAACTTTGTTTTCAGTCTCATCATGTAAGCCTGGAAGATACCAGAAAGGCTAATATTTATTCCTTTGAAAAATCAGGAATTAGCATGTGCTGGACTGAGACTTACAGGAATGTGAAGAAGGTGCAAGATTATGTTGAGGTTTTCAGGATGTGGGAAGAACTACAAGGGAAAATCAGTCCAGTACTTTCTTCATTTGATCCCAGTGTTTATAGTTTTAATGGCTTCGGGAGTGAAAACAACATTGGAAAAGAGTGGTCTCACCTGGCTGGTATGAAAGTGAATAGCCCACTACACACAGCCTAGACAAACTGTTCGTCAGTTTGTCTCCACCAGCGTTTTTTTTTTTTTTAATCAGTGACACCCAAGTAATAAGGAAGACTCAAGTGGTATGCCATCTGTCGCAAAAAGTCATAACATCACCTTTTCTGATTGTGGCTACTACGTGAGAGAAGACATGCTTGATAGCCGCCTTTTTTGTAAGGCCGATTGACTGCATGTTTGACCTTCAGTTTCCTCTATCCTACACAGTGTGGTAAATGTAAGATGTGCTAAAACATGTGCTGTATTATTCATAGTTACGTTAAATTCTGTAAACCCATATAAAGCCAACGAGAGAGGTTTTCAGGATCGAGGCTGGTAGAAATTATAGGATAGTGGAGTGACCATGCAAATGGTGTTACTAAGTAAACAAAAAACCCCCCCAAAACAGTAAGAAATGAATCCGTTCCATGATTGAGTGCCTACTCTCATTTTTCACCATTATTTTCCAATACCTAATTTGGTTCAGTTATTCCTTTGTAAACTTGAAATAACAGAATTATTGTTAATGGTGGCATTCGCGTATAACTAGAGAAGAATTTGGATTAGGATTTTGAAGAGCAAATCTTAATGGTACCCATAGAGTAGATTAACTGCTAATCAAAGTGGGTCTTGCTAAAAGGGCTTTGTAAGGAAAATTTCATCCCAGCACTTTTTCAATATTAATAAGTAATGAAATTACTTCTATCAGTTCAGTGTGCTAAATGGAATTGATTACCACACTACTCATGTTAGCACACACAGAGCGTAATGTGGATCGGATTTTGAAAGCTAAGTGAATGCAACATTAAAAATGAGAATTTTTCTTTCCACTGTAATCAGAACATATAAGGCTCAGAATAAAACCTTAATTTGGGGCATTCTAGTTAAAAGTATTT
>VYZW01052408.1:0-18258 GCA_013401315.1 Balaeniceps rex
GGAAGAAAATTAACTCTAACTCAGCTGAAACCAGGACACAGTTTCATACACATTTAAGCCCTGAAGGCCACTCCTTTCTGAGCAGATATTCCACGAGCAGGTTACAAGTGTTTTCTCTGTATTGGAATCACAACGAGGAGGAGGTAATTTTATTTTAAAAGAAAACACATTTCACCCGTTCATACCACACACTCAAAAGCACAAAGACACGTGTCCAAATAGTCTGTCCAGCATTCAGTTGCAAAGATGTGCATCCAGGAAGCCCGGTCAGGACTCCATGCACTGATATGGAGGACAAAGGACCCTGGCTATCAATAAGTACTTGGGTCTTCTCTATTCTTCCTAGCTTGGCAGACATGTGCTCACATATTTTCAATCTTTTGTCTCTCTCCACACTGCCCCTCCTCTGTGAGTCACTAAGGTTATTGATTGTTTTTGTCTCCTCCTTAGGATGTCTTAAGGCTCTAGCCCTGTTCTTTGTCTTCTGCAATCATCGTAACAGTTTAAGCCTTGGTTTTAATTTGTGTGAATGCTGTCCCTTGCTTTCCTGATCTGAGTGTCTTCAGAAACTTCATGTAGATGGTCTGTGACCTCAATGACCTGCTAGTCTAGGTACTATCAACACCAGTTGATTTACATGTCTTCGTATGCCCCCTTTTTTTTTTTTTCCTCATTCTGCCTGGTGCTTCCACGCGTGTGTGTGTATATATTCCCATTCACTCTCCATTCATACTAATTTTAACATTTCTACTACAAGCTTCTGGTAGATAGCAGAATGTTGGCACAAACATGAAAAAGCAAACGGAGAAGAAAAATTAAAATCAGCAATCCGAACTA
Source organism: Balaeniceps rex (assembly GCA_013401315.1). Taxonomy (NCBI): domain Eukaryota; kingdom Metazoa; phylum Chordata; class Aves; order Pelecaniformes; family Balaenicipitidae; genus Balaeniceps; species Balaeniceps rex. Next base: position 838 of record VYZW01052408.1, read on the forward strand.
AGCACACAGGTCATAAGTTTTTTTTAAAGATGATGTACAAAATAATGTCTGAAGCTCCATCCACACTTACTGTGACAAGAATCTTCAGTTTTTAAAGGCAAAAAAAGAAGCACTATGTCCACATAACCTGATGTCAGGCAAAACCCACCCCGTATCATGCTACAACATTATCACATGCCAACTACATAATCGGTATAATGAACATGAAACAGGATGAGTCTACATACACCAAATAAAAATATTCCTAGAGACCCTAACTCACATCCGTGGTCACATGTGTACACATCTTCAGCGAGAAGCAAAGTTAACTAAAATCTCCACAAGCCATAAAAAGTTTCCCATCCAAATTCTGAAAGTTATTATCTAACCTCAAAGTAAATAAACAAAAAACAAAGATAGTTTAAGTTTTTGGTGGTGGTGGAGGGTGGTTGTTGTTCTTTAAAGTCTGTACACGCAATGCCATCTACATCCTATGACAGAGTTTTTGACTAAACTGCAGTATTAGCCATTTGACTGACAATATTGCTGGCAGATACCACAGAGCTGTAATATACTCCAAAGGTATTCTTTATTCGTTAGAAAGTTAAGTTTTCCAGCCAGAAGAAGGACTTACGATAGTCAGCAGACTGACTTCTTGAAGAGGTGCAGTACTGTATCTGCCATATATTTGGCAGGGTCCTCAATATCTTAAAAATCAACCAACTAGGGCAGGCTAGGAAGATTTATGGCCTCATGAGAAGTAGTGCAGAGAACAGCAGCATGCAATTCTCTCTGCTGTCCTTACTGCATCTCATTCTTTACATTCTTCCACCTTTCAAGGCTGTAAAGCTGTTCAGCTGGCCAGGCATAAACAGTCCTCATTGTCTCACTGGGGAGGAAGAGGGATGAGATCTTGGACAGATGACAAAAACTTTTATGAATCAAGCTGCAGGCCACAAATTACCCCAAAAGAGTGCTTAACTTTTTATGATTAAATAAAGAGAACATGGCTTTCTAAATGAAATCTAAAAAAAAAAAAAAAAACAATGACATTTGTTTTTTAAAAAACTAAAACCCTTATAAANAAATCCATGACATTTGCTTTTGTAGAAACTGACAACCTCTATAAACTTATAAGAAATTAAATCTTTATTCAACAACGGGTGTTAGCAAGTAACAGTTCAAAGACACACTCACACCACCTGACTGTCCAATCAGTTCAATAATGTGTTTTGAAATGTTCAACTCTGATCCTAACAGCTGTAGCTTCTTCAAATGCAGAGATTTTCCTTTTTTCTGTTTACTTACTCCCTGGGTTCAGCAACTAATTAAAAGTTAGGAAACTGACAGCTGAAAAGTAGAGTAACTTGCTTTCAAGCCTAGGAAGTTCTAGTGACCAGAACAGTAAATTCAATTTACCACAAGTAATATTACACTTGTTTAAATGTTGCCTGCATACATGAAACGTTCTTTTTTCTTCCAAATTCTGTGCCTCTTACTACACAATTTTCATGTGCTACTTTTTGGGTTGCATTCCAGTTTGAACACAAATGCAAATCAGTAATTCTTTAAAATGACTCCTCAAAGATATACATTCTTATTTTCCACAAAAATAAAATGGGGAAAGAAATCCCACAAACCACCACATCATCTGCCTATATACACTCCTGAATAATAATGCAAGTCCCAAATGTAGCATTTTTTTAGTCTAGTTTGTGTTTCATTGGTTGGTAGTTTAACTTTTAGATGACAATTAAAAACAAATACTGAAATTAAGAGTTTAAGAACAACAATCCTGGGTCCAATCAAGAACTCATCTGTGCTACAAAAGATTATTTTGAGAAAATGTAAGAATTGGGGAAAACAGTATAAACCCACCCCAAGTATATCCACTCAGCAACTGCTCAAGTCAATATATGAGTAACATTGATTGAAAGCCATCATTAAATGTCACAACACTGGTTTAGATCCATCCCAGCTGAGTGGCATTACATAAAAAAGACTCCAAATACTACTTTTAAAGAGACAGTGACTTCAGCATGGGCTCATCCTGACAGCAGTCCTCTTCTCTGCCAACAGGTGTTGATACCAAAATGAAAGCAGGAGTTCAAAGCCTCTTTATCCAGTGGCCCAGGACAGAAATCATCCTCACGGAGGGACACTGAGGCCTTCTGAGAATTTCGTGCAAGCCATAGCTTCAGATGGACTTCCTTTATTTTTAATCTTGGAAAAGTGGTGCCAGGTGAAACATATCCTTTTTCCAGCAAGAGAGAGCAGGTATTGCTAGCAAACATTCCCAATTAATACTCCAGTACCACATGGAGATAAAGTTCTCAACAGCAGGAATTTAGCTTTTGCTCTGTTGGCTCACCTCCGCACAAGGTGAGCCCCAAATCAAAAGTTAAGCGAAGTTAACTACTTCATTTTTTCCAACTGGTTAAACTAAAGAGCAACATTATGCAAAGATAGTGCCAACCCTGAGGATACCACCACTGTAGGAGAGTTAAGAAGCCGAGGATCAGTTAGCTTCATCCAACTCATCTCCCCACAAGATGAACACAACCAGCTAAAAAGTATGTTGGCACACAAGAGCCTGAGATTACAGAAGAAACAACACGGACAAGCACTCAACAAACAGCTGTAAGATATACTCAGTCTTCGCATCCAAAAAACCTCAAAAAACCCAAACAAGAAAGCCCCATGCTCCACTTCTCAATTATTTCTCTAAACAATCTTCGAAAGCCACTCTTCTCACCAACCAAAAGCCATGCCACTGAGCAATAAACCAATGGCTAGATTGCAGCTATTTCAGTTACTAGAAGAATTTCTAGGGTTTAATTGACAGAAAATTATCTTTTGAGTCTCAAGGCAGCTGCGGTGTCTCTGCTGTTATTCATAGCTTTGGTTGAAAGCATTAAATCAACAAAACTGTAATTTCACTATGCTATGCAAAATACCAATTGTAACAGTCAATATAATCAAATCTGTTTAATCGGTGGCTCGTAAAGATGGAGCCTCATATTCATCTCCAAGGACAGTTTCTTCTGAGGAGTTCTGTGAAGCTCATTTTTACTGCCTCCAGAAGTTCTCTCAAGAAGTCCTAAACTGTAGTCTCGCTTTCTTCCCCTCCCTCACTTCGATCAGTCTTTGGGTAATTGGGCCTAGCTGACAGACATCTAGTCCACTGATACATTGTGCTGGTTTCAGCTGAGTTAGAGTTAATTTTCTTCCTAGTAGCTGGCATAGTGCTGTGTTTTGGATTTAGTAGGAGAAGAATGCTGATAACACACTGATGTTTTAGTTGTTGCTAAGTAGTGCTTACCCTAGTCAAGGACTTTTTCAGCTTCCCATGCTCTGCCAGGTGCACAAGAAACTGGGAAGGGCACAGCCAGGACAGCTGACCCAAACTGACCAAAGGGGTATTCCATGCCATATGACATCATGCTCAGTATATAAACTGGGGGGAGTTGGACAGGGGGCAGCGATCGCTGCTCGGGCACTGGCTGGGCATTGGTCAGCAGGTGGTGAGCAATTGCATTGTGCATCACTTGTTCTGTATATTCTTTTATCATTATTATTATTATTTTCTCTTCCTCTGCTGTCCTATTAAACTGCCTTTACCTCAGCCCATGAGTTTTACTTTTTTTTTTTCCCAATTCTCTCCCCCATCCCACCGGGGCAGGGGGAATGTGAGCAAGCGGCTGTGTGATGCTTAGTTGCCAACTGGGGTTAAACCACGACATACATCACGGAAGGTTTTTTTGTTTGTTTGTTCAGTTTTTAGCTTTACATGCATTCAGACCAAATACCCAGCTTACTTAAAAAGCACAATTAAACTTTTGCATAATTATACACACACTAGCATACAGAAAGCATGAAAACAGCTTTCAATATATGTGACCACAGACTTAACATATCTTTGACAAAATAATTATGCGAGCATAATTGCGTATACACATGTAAACACACTAATTGTCACGGAACAAGCTTACATTAAAATGAATTAAAAGATCTGACACAAGTTTTACTATTTGTGCTCTAAATCTTTGTCCCAGCAGATTTCCAACTTTAAGACTGCTGAATAACTGACCAATGTTGTGAACCAACATGCACTTAGAAAGTTTTGATTTCTGTAACCTAGCAAATACAAAAATACAAGTCCTTGACTGACTTGGGTTGGGAGCAAAAATAAAAGTCCTGCTTCAGAGATGCTTCGTAACACCTCTGTAATTTTATTCTGTTCCTGTTGTGATGCAACTGAAAGCTAGAGGAACAAATACTTAAGTCTGTATATCTAATATCTAACACTTTGGGGGGCAAGGAAACAAAACATTTAAATGGTAACTATCATGTTTCAGCAAATCACTTGATTTTGGTATATCCCAGGTCCAAGTGTTCTTCAGATATCGTTTTTATTGGAAAACAACAATTACGACGAAAACCAAAAATTTTACCTGTCCCTTAAGACCTCTGTAAGAACTCAAAAAACTTCAATTGTTTTTAATGAATCATTTTTTCTAATATCATTGGTTCCCAAAATAGGCCAGAAGTCCTCTTCAGGTTTGAAATAAAACCAAACATCAATTTGCAAGAAAGTAAGCAGCTGCTCAAACTCTTCCAGGACAGAAAGGGGCTGTATCTTTTGTTATGAAGTGCAGCCAAAACATTGTAAAAAGGAAAGTCTGCAAAGTACATGAAGTATGTTTGTTTTTCTTGGATCTCAAATTGAAATCAATTTAGAGCTCATTATTGAATAAGCCAGGGCCTATGGAAGTATGTTTTCCTTTGAATTCAGACTTTTGAAATAAAAGTCACCAATAGTGAAGAAAACTTGGCATAAACGTAACACTGCATCAGAAAATTAAAGTAATTTTAAAATACATAGATCTTCAATTTTCCAGTTGAGTTTTATTCTGGATACATAATCTTTATATGTACTTAACAAATGTTTACAGAAAATAAACACAAATACCCTCCTTAACAGTGTTTGCCATTGTAACACAACAGAGGAGTCAGGAGGTATTTAAACACTTTATAAATCCATATATTATTTTGAGGTCCCACAGAGAGTAACAAAGGTAAGAGCCCCTGCCTAGGAAAGCCACCAACTTTATCAGGGATAACTTATATTTTTTAAAAGAGCAGCATAATGATGAGCCTCATCTTTAAAGAAATTAGTCAGAAAGAAATATGAGTGGATCGATACCATTAAAAAAAACCGGAACAATTCAGGAGGAGTCCAATGCTTTCAGTGCAGACTGTGGCAAGGTGTATAATCTGTCTATGTAAGTGCTATAGATGCCATTAAATCCGTGAATCTTTTCACTCTTGCCTTATCCTTCCCAAGGAAACAGAATGGGGGCCAGACCATCCTATCTTAAAAAATTAAGCCATTAGGAATAATGAGGTTGAGATATCCAAGTGGCTTCTCTAATTCAATTTATACAGTATCACCTGGTGCACTGGGTCCTTAGGACACGCAGAAAATAGTACTTGGATGATCAGGTAGCATTCATACACAACCTTTATGAAGCCTATACACTGCTAGTCATACACATTATTACATGGAAATTATGATCTAAAGCTAGCCAAATAGTTTAGAAATCCTTTTGCAAAGTCCAAGTTCACCCTTCTTCAGAGGAGCAAATGGGAGATCCAAGGACGCACTGCTGACATTAGGTGATGGCCAGTGTCACACACCTTTCCCCTTGTATTCATCAATGACAACAGTAAGCTCCTCACCCCAAGGTACCAATCCTGCACAAACAAGCCTCAGCACAGTCATCTTCCTGTATATAGCAGCCTGTCTCAGAAGCAATCATCACTGGGACCACAAAGGCACCATATTAGCCACAGGCCAAACCAGGGGAAAAAAAAAAAAGGTAGCAGAAATGTTGATTTTAGTAAGTCTCTTTCCTTTCAGTTACTGCTCTCAGTGCTCCAGCAGCTATACATATTCAAAGCTATACTAGCTTCCTCATTCTTTACCCAGTGTTTCAAGAAAATGAAGCTTATACAATCATGCTACACATGAATGCTTGTGTGTGTATATAATGAACTTTGAACTCATTAGTCAATTTTGATCAAATCAACTAAAAGACCAAGAAGTCTCAGAGATAATCAGCTAGTTATAATTTTCACAAAAATATACATGTTCCTCATACTCGAGCACCTAAATACCCCTACAGAAAAAGTCTGTACATTGAACTTAGGCTTTACTCAAACACCATACAAAACAGAAAAAAAAGAATCTAGTTATTGTTCAGCATTAAAAATGAGACAAATCCATAGGAAACCAGCCATTATTAGTCCTGGCATCAATTAACCACTTCATCTTATTCCCATGATTTGCTCCTTAGGCAAAATCATCTTTCTGTTCTTGCATGTGTCCCTGCCATCCAGCACCACTTCACTGATGACAGATTGAGGCCAGAACACAGGCAGCATGAAAACCACTCTGCTTTTCCTGGATATTCAAGAGATGTAAGTGCAAGTTACATTCACATAAGCCACATGTCAGCATTAGACTAGGTGTTGTACTGTACCTATTATACAGTGCTTCACAATTTGAGAAGGCTGTTTAAGGCCTCTAACCCATTATTTCCTTCCTCCTCTTCTAAAGAAAGTATAGTGTTTTTAACATTGTTTTGCAGAGTAAGCAGTGCTTTATTCCATTAACTTCACTGGGACTATTCATGAGGCAAAATGCTATGCAATATTACCAGAAAAGTTATCTACTGTGAGTGACTTCTCATACACCTTTGATAACTGTAATCCCCCACACACCTGCTGGAATACTCAAGTCTGTATTCTCTCTATAGGACAAACTGACATCATCCTATACCCTTCCAAAGAAAGGGCAGATAAACCTTGAAGATAAACTTGTTATCTGCCACAAAGATTTACAAATTAAGTTATCTTTAAATCCAAAAGTAATGCTTTCCATCGAAATATAATCAAGATCATCAACACAATACACAAAGACCCCCTCCTATTTTATCGGGCTACTGAGAGCATGTTTACAATAACAGGCAGTATGCTTCTAGTTCAAGATCTACTTACTCCAACGAACTCAATCTCATCTTCACTTTCAGAAGTTGGCGATTTACTCTCGTGAATGTTGACAGAGCTATGAGACTCCATTATCTAAACAAAAACGAAACAAAACATACTTCATCGTTTTGTTTTGTAATTTTCTTTTAACTACACAGCATTCTCCTCTTCATGCCTACTTTGGCTTTACAGCCTATCTGCACTCAACAAGCCTCTCCATATCTATCATTCACTGACAATTATCAGTAATACCAGAATAAGTGATAACAATTTTGACTCAAATCACGTTACTACATTTTTCCAAATATGCAAAATGTGGCCTAATCTACAAAGCATCCCAATACCTATATTCCTCCAGCAGCCACAGCTATCGTGTACCGCCAGAGTTCAATAACATGCAAAAGTCTGAAAACCTTAACAAGAGGCAGACTGCAGCCCCAGCCTAACGGCGCGGTGCTACCGCTAGAACACAGAGGACGGTTTAGCAACAGACGCGGGGCGAGTGCAGGTGTGGTTAGCAGCTACAGGTATTTGCGATGCCTTTGGCCATTTTAGAACCACAGCAGAGCCAGAAGGCTGAGCTTCTTGCTTCAAAACAAGCGCCGTCCTGCCCAACAGAAAATCTCCGCCAGCGGCCCGCGGCCCACCCGAGGGCGGCCCCAGCAGCACGGCCCCAGCAGGCGGCTTTGCTGACTCACGTTTCTTTACCGGCACGGACACCTCGGCCCCCCGACACACCGCCGCCAGGCCGCCACAGCTCGGGGCGGGCGGCGGGTGAGAAAGCGGCGGCGGCCTCGCCGGGCGCCCGCTCCTCGCCCGGCCGCCCCGCGGGCGTTGTGTTGCTAAGCGACGGCCCCGCGCCCCTCACAATGCTCCGGCCCCGCCGCAGGCCCCGGCCCCGCTCACCCCGCCGTCGCCGCAAGCACCCGAGGGCACGCCAACGACCCGACCCAGCACGCCTCCGCTTCCTCTTCAACCCGGCGGCGGCGGGGAGGGGAGAGGTGGGGCGGGAGCGCAGCACGGCTTGCCGGGATTTGTAGTTGCCGCCTGCTTCGCCTCGCTCCCTCTCTTCTTCCCCCATGGCAGGTGCCGGTGCTACCGCGACAACGCCATGGCGCAACTCCCCCCGCGCCCCGCGGCGGCGTTTCGGGGCTTTTTCCTTCGATAACTTCCTGCCTCCCCTCTTCCGCCTTCAGTTGGGTTGCACAGAGTTCCTGCTCAAAGGAGGAAAACCTACACGCCGCTTCCGGGGGAGGAGGAGGGTGGCGGCCATTGGGGCTGACAGCGGAACGGGAGGGAAGGCGGGAAAATCGCCTCTCCGGGAGGAGGGCGGCGGCCGCAGCGGGGTAGCCGCTCGTCGCTGTGAGTTTTCAGTCCACCTCGCTGTCTGCCTATCCAGCCCAGACATAAGAGCCTGTCTGTGAGGATCTTACAGGAGACAATGACAATGTCCGTTGCTCTCCCCTCATCTACCAGGCCCATCACTTTATCATAGAAGTTTATCAAGTTGGTCAAGCATGACTTCCCCTTGGTAGTGCCATGCTGACAACTCCTGATGATTTTCTTGTCACTGAAGTGCCTGGAAATGGTTTTCCAGGCTTAGCTGGCCCATCACCTTCCCAGGGATCAGGGTGAGGCTAACCGGCCTGTAGTTCCACGCGTCCTCCTTGCCCTTCTTGAAGATGGAGGTCACAGTTGCTTTCCTCCAGTCCTCAGGCACCTCTCCTAGTCACCAGAATCGATCAAAGATGATCGAGAGTGGCCTCACAATGACATCTGTCAGCTCCCTCAGCAGAGGGCCCATGGACTTACGTATGTCCGGTTTGCTTATGTATCCCCTGACCTGATCCTCTTCCACCAAAGGTACATCTTCCTTGGTCCAGCCTCTCCCCCGATCTCTGGGACCTGGGATTCCTGAAGGCTGGTCTTGCTAGTAAAGACTGAGGCAAAGGCAGCATTCAGTAAGTCAACCTTTTCCATGTCCTGTGTCACCAGCTGGTGTGTTTTAATCCCAGTTGGCAACTAAGCACCACACAGCTGCTTGCTCACCCTCCCCCACCCCAGTGGGATGGGGGAGAGAATTGAAATAAAAAAGTAAAATCTATGGGTTGAGGTGAAGGCAGTTTAATAGGACAGCAGAGGAAGAGAAAAAAATAATGATAAAAGAATATACAAAACAAGTGATGCACAATGCAATTGCTCACCACCCGCTGACCGATGCCCAGCCAGTCCCCAAGCAGCGATCACTGTCCCCCAGCCAACTCCCCCCAGTTTATATACTGAGCATGACATCATATGGTATGGAATAGCCCTTTGGCCAGTTTGGGTCAGCTGTCCTGGCTGTGCCCTTCCCAGTTTCTTGTGCACCTGGCAGAGCAAGGGAAGCTGAAAAGTCCTTGACTTAATGTAAGCACTACTTAGCAACAACTAAAACATCAGTGTGTTATCAGCATTCTTCTCATACTAAATCCAAGACACAGCACTATGCCAGCTACTAGGAAGAAAATTAACTCTATGCTAGCTGAAACCAGGACACCAGGTCACCCGTCTCATTTAGCAATGGGCCCACATTTTCCCTAGTGTTCCTTTTGTCACCTATGTACTTACAGAAGCCATTCTTGTTGTCTTTGACATCCCTGGTTAGATCCAATTCCAATAGGGCTTTAGCTTTCCTAACTTCATCCCTATATGCTTGAACAATGTTTCTGTATTCCTCCCAGGTTACCTATCCTTGCTTCCACCCTTTGTATGCTTCCTTTTTGCGTTTGAGTTTGACCAGGAGCTCCTTGTTCATCTACACAGGCCTCTTGGCATTTTTGCCTGACTTCATGTTCACTGGGATGAACTGCTCTTGAGCTTGGAGGTGATGATCCTGAAGTATTAACCAGCTTTCTTGGGCCCCTTTTCCCTCCAGGGCCTTATCCCATGGGACTCTTTCAAGCAGATCTTTGAAGAGGCCAAAGTTCGCTCTCCTGAAGTCCAGGGTTGTGAGCCTGCTTTTTACACTCCTCCCTTCCCCTCAGGATCCTGAACTCCACCATCTCATGGTCACTGCAACCAAGGCTGCCTTTGAGCTTCACATTCCCAACAAGCCCCGCGTTGGTATGAGGTCCAGGAAAGCACTGCTCTTCATTGGTCCTTGTTGGTTCCTTTATGACTTGGAAGAGGAAGTTATCAGTGCATTCCAGGAACCTCCTCAATTGCTTATGCCCTGCTGTGTTGTCCCTCCAGCAAACATCTGGGTGGTTAAAGTCCCCCATGAGGACCCGGGCTTGCAAACGTGAGGCTGCTCCTATCTGTCTACCTCATCCACTTGTTCTTCCTGGTCAGGTGGCCTATAGCAGACACCCACTATAATGTCACCTTTATCTGTCCTCTCTTTAATCCTCCCCCATAAACTCTCATTCAGTTCCTCATCCATCCCCATGCAGAGCTCGATGCACTCCAACTGCTCTTTCACATAAAGGGCAACTTCCCCTCCTTGTTTTCCTAGCCTGTCCTTCCTAATGAGCTGGTCTCCCTCCATTGTAACATTCCAGTCATGGCTGGCATCCCACCACATTTCTGTGATCCCAACAAGATTGTAGCCCTGCAACTGCACACAGACTAATTCATCGTGTTTATTCCCCATACTGCATGCTTTAGTATACAGGCACTTTAGAGAGGCACCCCAACATGTTGACTGCCTAGAAAGGGATTGGGGTATTTCTCCATCATGGTGCCTCGTAGACAATTCCTTGCTGTCGTGGTTTAGCCCCAGTCGGCAACCAAGCACCACACAGCTCCTCGCTCCCCCTCCCCCTCCCCTGTGGGATGGGGGAGAGAATCGGAAGGGCAAGAGTAAGAACACTTGTGGGTTGAGATAAGAACAGTTTAATAATTGAAATAAAATAATAATAATAATAGTAATAAAAATTGCAATGAAAAGGAGAACAAGAGAGACAAACAAAATCCAGGGAAAAAGAAAACAAGTGATGCAACCTCTCACGACCCGCCAACCGACGCCCAGCCAGTCCCCGAGCAGCGATCGCTGCCCCCCGGCCAACTCCCCCCAGTTTATATGCTGAGCATGATGTCATATGGCATGGAATAGCCCTTTGGCCAGTTTGCGTCAGCTGTCCTGGCTGTGCCCTTCCCAGTTTCTTGTGCACCTGGCAGAGCATGGGAAGCTGAAAAAGTCCTTGACTAGGGTAAGCACTACTTAGCAACAACTAAAACATCAGTGTGTTATCAGCATTCTTCTCCTACTAAATCCAAAACACAGCACTATGCCAGCTACTAGGAAGAAAATTAACTCTATCCTAGCTGAAACCAGGACAGTAGGCAATGTGGGTTCTAATTGAAATACTTAAAAGAAGAAAGGAAAAAGAGGAAAAGGGGGGCGGGGAGGAGAGAGAGAGAGTTATCACCACCCTTGGATCCCGCGAAGACGATGGTAGGCGTGGCAATTCTCCGGTGGTGGGTGCATGCATGGCACCTTGGAGTTGTGTCTTTTATGGATCAGTCCCTGCCTCTCAATCCCGCCAATCCCGCCCCCTTGAGGGTTTACATGGTTCTGTTCCAGAATGTTCTTGATCTTCCGTGCCGGCGCTGTTGTGGCGGGTGGTCGCGAGGGGTCCTTTGGGTGGTTGTGAGCCCCTTCCTCACATGAACTCTGTATGACCTCTGGCCATATATGGTGAGTTGTAAGGCACTTCAGAAGGCGGAACTGTGCATCCTCCAACAGGTCTCCTGGCTCCGTGCCAATTGGCTTCTCACCTGTGGCTTAGTGGTGCTATGCAGATTTTAACTTGTCTCACCACAATGTTTGAGACATCAACATACATTGACTCTTTCAGTCTCTCACACATGCAAGTGCTGGAGGTGACCCCACTTAAGCCCCATCTTGTTGATTTTGTGTTCCGTTTCTGTCACATCACCCCATGCCCTTTGCTCTTTGACCATGTGCATCACTCCCTCACAGTGCTGCTGGTTACTCTCTCCCTCTCCCTTCATTCCTGGTTTAAAGCCCTCCTTATGCAGACAGCCATCCTACTGGAAAAAAAAGCTTTGCCCTGGTTAGTGAGGTGGATCTCATCTCTCTCAAGCAGACGGTGACCTGCAAGCAGGGTCTTGTGGTCGTACAACTCAAAACCTGGTCACCAACACCAGTTCTGCAACCAATTATTGACTTGTCCTATTAATGCCCTTCTCCTCATTTCCCCTCACTGGCAGGATTGAGGAAACATCACTTGGGCCCCCATGCCCATGATTCTTGCTTTTTATCTGCTACTGCTCTCCTGCTTCATCGTATAGTTACTTCGAGCCACTCAAAGTTGGTATGAATCATCTTTACTCAATGCATTGGCTCTGAGTAAGCTGAACAGTATAAATGTCACGTTTGAGTTGTGTGTCTATATAAAAAAGCTGCTTGCACACAAAGCAAGCACTTCACCGGTGTGTGCTTATCAAATCCTGTATATACGGGAGAGAAAGAATTCAGGGTTGCATGTTAAATTGTGATGTTATGGGAGCTTTGTGAATAAACAGCTATCAGAAATAACATATCACGTGGTATTTAATGCCAGCATTAATTTAGTGCAGTTATTTTTCTTGTAAACACAGAGTTACTATTACTGATGTTAGTTTTAAGCCTCCTTCCATATATGAATGAAAAAATAGCTTTATGATAGAAGATAGACATACTGAGATGCTAGTTATATATACTAGTTATATACTCGTTAACAAATTTGTACAACTTGATCACTATTGTTGGACTGTATAAACAACACTGATTTGAGCAGTTTTATTTCATTATTAAAATAATGGAAACCTGACTACCACTTGGAAAATTAAAGTCATTGTTGCTGCCTAAACTTTCGTATTTTGCATTTATAACTTAAATTTGCTAACGGAACATTGATAACAGCCATTCTGTTTGTAGCTTGCATTTGCCCTTAATTACTTTTGATTCTTGAGAATAGATAATATGAGATGCAATAGTAACAAGTTACTAGAACAACAAAGTGGCATTATTTTTCCAAACTCTGATACCCTATGAAAATGACACTCATTTGAATATGAATTTTTCAGCAGTAATTCATGTAAATGTTTACTCGTGCAATGACCCATCCAAACATCGTCCTTGTATTTAGACAATACCATTAAGGAAAAAAAATAGTAAGGGAATTGCCATGCAATCATGTCAGCATTTCCAATATGCTAACAAAACTATGAATTCCAAAATTTGTGTATTTCAGCAAATTCCTGGGAAAGCACAGGCTTCCCAGGTTGGGTCAGCTTAGGAAAGTTCTTATGCAGAGTTTGTTTCATAGAGAAGAGAAAAGATGTAGCTTGGTGGACATCGTAGCAAGTGTTCTTACTGAGCAGTTCATAATAAACAGTGACCAAATTCTTTTCCATGGTAATCTTCAAATTCAATCTAAAATGCAGTAATAGAAACAAATAGTTTAAATTATTAGTTTTAATACTGCTTACCGTTTCAGTACTAAATCTCCAGTTACTAAATGCTGTACAGTCATATAGCTCTTAGGTTTTTCTGCAGTAGCCATCAGCCTTCTCCAATTCCGAGTAATGCAAATAATGTGTCCTCTGTCACTCACATCAGAAGAATTTTACACTTCATGACACATTTACACACCACCAATTAGTTCTGATTTTAGTGCAAATTTTGGGAGAAGCAGCATTAGACTGTTCTGTTCTCCTCTCCGTTTCTGTTACTTCTGAAGTTTCAAATCTGTAATTATCTAGTCTTCAATTTTGTGTTCGCAGAGTTTGTCAGGGTCATTTTGGAAAACCAGTCGTATTTTCTTCCTTTTTGGTCACACTGCAAGGAGCATGGCTTTCCTGTTAACAGTGTAGTTGTGTAAAAGCTATTTATCTTCTTTTATCCAGTGGGATAACATCAGTCCTATACTTCAGGAGAGAGGAAGGAACTGGCTCTTTGCAGCTTGCTCCCTCTTTACCCTTTGGTAGAACATTAAAATGTCTCCTTCTCTGTGTTGCTCTTTTTGTCCAGAACACCCATCTCTCTCCCTGGCCCATGCCTGGGAGTAGGCCCTTCACCCTGCCACGAAAATCCTCCTTTACTCTTTGTGGTGAGCTGCCAGCCCCACTGGTTTTCCTTTGACAACTCACCAAGTCAGCAGAATAGAAAAGCACATAGTACAGGGTGATCTGCAGTGCTGCACCAGCAACAGGGAGAGCAGCCGTTCCTGTTTGGCTCCGTGTACCTGCCCAAGTGCTTCTATGCCTCCCAAACAGCAGAGCAGCTGCTGCTGTGCAGTATCAGCTGTGACAACTTTAAGGTTAGAGAGCCCTTGTAAGGTGGGCCAACCCCTTCCCCAGCTAAAAATTATGAGCTTTACAGAAGCTGGCTTCAGAACAGTTATTAAAGAAAAAGAGGGAAAAAAGCGGGCTTACATGTTAGAGTGTACAACTGAGGCTGATGTAAGAAAAGGCCCAGAAGACAGTAAGGACAATAAAATAGAACTAAGGCATAGTAGTGTTTCATTTTATTTGGTAGAAAGTTGCTTCAAAAATATGATTAACTATATACATTCTTATATGCTGTACATACAATTACATATACAAAACGTACATAATAGCAAACATCCTTCTGTTACATTTTATGGATGGTAGTTAATAACATAAGATAGAGCTTACATCATGTTTCATACCTGCTTTCATCCTGATCTACAAGGAATCGATAGACATGAGAGATGAAAAAGGCTAGCAGATCACTTAATTCATACCCCAGCCCACACAGAAGTCTTCTCCACAGTGCATTTTATTAGTGCATCGTTCTAGTACAGTTAGGTTTGTAGCACTTTCCTTTACAGGTATTTGGCTGCTAACCTTACCTTCAGATTTTTTTCCCAGCATTCACCCTAGTACTATTTCTAATTTATTTCTATAACTCAGATCTCTGGAGTTATAGAAATCCTCCTCAAATCAAGCTAGATTTCTTCAATTTTATGTTGTGGGTTTGGTTTTTTTTTTTCCATCTTGATTCTTCAGTTGCTTGTTTGCCACATATGAAATAGATTTAACTATTAGTACTTTCTGTTCTGGCAGAAGTACACTCGAGCACGAAAGCTATAATCCAAGTGTTCTCTCTTTCCCATGCTGCCGGCACACTGTAAACCTGGAATCAGTCAGCGAGGGAAAAAATGTACCTTCCAACCTCCTCCTCAGGCAATTACCCAGTGTGTGACTGCCAGCTAGCGCTCCCTGGGACAAGTGGTGTCAGTTCTCAAGGGGAACTGCCCTGTTACTGGGATTGTTCTGGTCCCAGTCCCATGAGGAATGCTCCACCTGTCCACCCTCTCTCTAAGCAAGAGGTAGCACACCAAAATCGAAACAGGGACTAGAGGCTGGCAGCTCTGCCCTTTATTAGTCGCTTCCAAGAGATTGTCCTCCATTTCCTGACTGGAGGGATCAGGCACTCTTATCCTATGGTCCTGACATTCAGGGAAGAAGAGAGAGTGAGAGCTGCACAACCAGCAGAGTAGCAGCAGCAGAAGGCCTGTGAGAAAAGCCATGGCCTCCACAACGAAAAGGCTATCCGGGAGGACTCTTCCCTGAGCTAAGAGGGAACATGTCTTCTTTCATTGCCTTTCCAACTTTCAGAGGTTAAAAATGAGCTACTTCTTTCCTGCAGACATCTCGAGAGCTGCCGTTTCATTGCCCTAAGAATGTTTTGTTCTTTCCAATTTAACAGCATCCTTAAATATCTATTTTATTTTTTCTTCTCTGCTCATGTGGCCCTGTGCTTTCTATCCCTGTGCAGGCCAAAGTCTTCATTTCACTATTCTCTTTTCATACCTCTGTATCTTTTTTGTATTAATATGCAATAGCTTTCTCTGATTGGTACAGCGGTTTTCCATCAGCTGTCAAGGTGAAAGCAAGGGGATGAAGGTTCCTCTGATACATTATTTTGGTATTACTTTAAATAATGTTTTTTTCTAACTAAGGGGAACTCTTCTTATATTCTTCAGAACAAGTTTATATTTTTTGAATTACTGCATAACATGCATATATTTAATAATATCTTAAAGCCAAAGATATTAAGATGCCTTCATTTTTTTCTAGGCTGTGGGATTTTCAGTTGTTTGAGAAAATGGTTCTCAGGCTTCTATTCTGCTTGTAGTATCTCCATCCACTGTTGCTAGGCCCATTTAGATATTTATTTTTTATTTTATGCTACTCCTTAATCTCCGTTGAGAATTTGAACTGGTATGAAATACGTTCTGTTATTCCTTGTCTAAATTCCTGAGATCCTGTCCGCAACCCTGGTTGGGAGAGGGCGCTGGTGAGCTTCTGTCGAGATGAGACTCCACCTTAGAAGTGGGTTTGAAACACTCCTGCTGACCTTGTGTGGTGGGAGGTGGAGGAGTCAGACGGCTGTCACTTTGCTGAATTTGTGCATTAGCAGCTGGTGAATCATCATCCTGCTGGTCTTGTGTGCTGGGAGGAACAGCCGAAGAGATGATGCCCTGAGGACCAGCTGTTGAACTGCTGTTGAGACAATTTATAACTAAGCTCGAGGTATTCACATTAAATGTGCAATTACTACTGTTTCTGAGCAGCAGAGTTTGTTTATTAGCTAGTTAACTAGTTTTCTTCATTGACACATTCCCCTTTTCCTTGTTTCACCTCAGCCTAATGGATCTGAGATAGTGACTTGTCTGTCTCTTTGGATTTGATTCCAAATTCCTTCTCTTGAACTGTAATCGTATTCTGGGGAAAGGCGGAGGAGGTGGGCAAGGAAGGAGGAGCAGCAAGGGAGGAGATCAAAACTGCAGTATCACCAGTTTTTAAAGTTAATAACTTGTGTGTAAGTTGTTAGTGAAGGTACTGCACAACAGGATTTTCTCTTGACCCCTCTCTGTACTTCATCACTGGAAGGTGAACTGAAGGAGTAACAGTGAGATTATGAGCACTTTAAAATTCTCCTGATTTTCTTACAGAGAAAACTTGTGTCATCTGAGTTAAAGGAATCACCACCATTATCTTGATTACTTATAAGGTGCTTAAATGCTTTTACAGTGAAGAAATTCTGGACAGGTGTAAAATGAAGCCATTATAAATGCATTCTAATAATCATCCATTCAAGAGAGACTATGCAGGCAATATTTGCATTGGTTTCAAAGGATATTGGACTGGATTTTACATAAACACTTATCAATAACAGACATAAAGACATTTTTAAGATATCAAGTTTAAATTGAAAGGCTTGTAGGCAGTATTAAAAAACAACCCAGAATTGTTATAGTGCTAGCTCAAGATCCTCCCATCAAGGCTTCAGGAATACTGTGTCTGTAGATAAGAAGCCTCAGAAATTAGCAACATTTATGGATTCCTCTGATGAAGATAAAAATTTAAAAT
>VYZW01052411.1:0-14733 GCA_013401315.1 Balaeniceps rex
GTCATGGTGACTGGGGAGGTTCCTGAGGACTGGAAGACAGAAAATGTCACTCGTATCTTCAAGAAAGGCAGGAAGGTGCAAACTACATGCCAGTTAGCCTCTCATTGATTCCTGGGAAATTGATGCAAATCCTCATGCAAACTATTTTCACATACATTAAAGGACAAGAAGATCATTGGGAGTACTCAGCAGGAGAAATAATACCTGATCAACCTAATAGACTTCTGTGATGAAACTACTAGCTTAGTGAATAGGGAAAGGGCAGTGCCTGTTGTTCGATTTGACCTTAGCAAGGCTTTTGACCCTTTTGATCCTGTGTTCCATAATGTCAGAGAAGAAGGAAGGATAGGAGATGCTCCAGGCACTGGGGCAGAGACTTCCCTGCAGCCTGTGGAGAGGACCATGGTGGAGCAGATATCCTCACTGCAGCTCATGAAGGATCCCACACTGGAGCAGGTGGAAATTTCCTAAAGGAACAGCAGCCTGTGGAGAGACCGTACTGGAGTAAAGGAAAAGTATGAAGAGGAAGGAGCAGGAGAGAGGAACTGTTATGGACTGACTGCTACCCCCCATTCCCCATCTACCTGCACTGCTCAGAGGTGGAGGCAGAGGAGTCAGGAATGAGTCTGAGAAGTGTTGGGGAGAAGGTGTTTTTTTAGTTTTTGTCCATGTTTCACACTAACCGTATCTATTTTAATTGGCAAAAATTAAATAATTTTTCCGCCAGTTGGGTCTGTTTTGCCTGTGACAGTAACTGGTAAGCAGCTTCCCTGTATGTATCCCATGAGCTTTTCCATCTTCTTGTCTGCCCGTGTCCTGTCAAGGAGGGGAGTCCGAGATCAACACCATATCGCACCATATCACAATGACTTTTCTCTGTGGTATGCTGTGACAAGGGGCAATAGGCACAAATTGAAACATTGGAAATCCCACTTAAACATAAGAAAAAAGAATTTAACAGTGAGGGCATTCAAGTGCTGGAACAGGTGGCTGAGATAGGCAAAACCTGGAACAAAGTCCAGACTCCTACTTATTCCATGCAACACTATAACCCATAGTTGCAACTCCAAGAAAATTTAAGTTACAAACTTTTTGATAATTTCAGTTATGGCTTATCTGTTTAATCATTTTATTTCTGCAAGATGAAAATTAATTAAATCAGATTTTTAGAAAGCAGAACATGATAAAATGAAAATTAACGAGAAAATGTGATGAACCATGTAGTTGTTCCAATCTGTGTGAATTTCACTCCTCTAGATCCAAGGTGACCTAAACAACATGAAAAACAATACAAAGTGCTGACTAGATTAAAAGTAGTTTCATTAATAATTTATAAATTACTTTCACTTTGAAATGGAATGAATTTTCAATTGTTGGTTATATTTTCCCCTCTTCCTCCTCTTTTTGTTTTTTTCCTCTGATCATTGCAACATAGGGAGAATGAATAGAGAAGCAGTTTTTTTATTCTTCTCGAAGTATTTTTTACTTCATTTCTCTTTTCCTCTCTGTAACTTTTAAAAACTTAAGTATTTTAAAACTTAAGTTTAACTCAAAAGTTACAGGACACCTAGTGAAGTGAAGAAAAGAAGGAAGGAAAAATAACTGAGCTGGAAGAGATTGCTTTTATGATTAAATAAATAACAGGGGGATGAGGGAAAGAGGAAGTGAACTTTAGTGAGAATTTTAGCATTGTATCCTACAGCAATCTTATTCAGGAGATTGCATTGGATAGATGGACAATGCAATAGGTTTGTTGAAAATTGGCTGGGCCCCTGAGTTCAAGGGATAGTGATGAATGGCTTGATATTCAGTTAGCTGTCAATAACAACCACAGGGGTTCAATGCTGTGGCCCATACTGTTCAACATTTTCATCAGCACCTTGGACAATGATGATATGGTGTGTATCCTTGGCAAATCTTCAGATGACAAATGCGAATATGAGCCAGCAGTGCTGGCATTCCTTTGTTGTGAAGGAAACAAACGATATATTAGGCTACATTAAGAAGAGTGTCACCATCAGATTGAAGGAAGTTATTATTTTCCCTCTATTCAAGAAGGATGTGGAGAAACTGGAGAGTGCAGTGGTAGGCTACCAAGTTGGTCAGCACACACAAGCTGCAAGGAGTTTAGTCTGGCAAAGAGGCTGGGGAGTGGTATAGCAGCCTATAACTACTTGATATGCCATTAAAAAAGTGATGAAGACAAACTCTTCTTGGTAGTGTCAGATGATAAACCACAAGGAGTTGCTTGGAAGGTTCATCCTGGACATTGTTTTTCTGTAAGAAGGTAGTGCACCACAGCAACAGATTTTTGAGAGAAGTGGGATGTTTTCATGACTTGAAAATGTGACTAGGGACCTTTATCACCAACATTTCTGTGGTTCTATGAAGTTATTACTCTTTTTCTACTGCAGACAGAAGAATTTGGGGAGCAAAAAGCTGCAAAGTGTCAAGCAGAAACTGGCAAAGGAGAAAGGTGAGTTGAAGATTGAGATCAATGACTTGGCCAGTAGCATGAAGTCCAACTAGGCAATCAATCACAGAAGAATTAGAACCATCACTCCTTTGTATTTATGAATTTTTCCATCCACAATTGAAAAATTTTTACACAATCTTTTCCAAAACTTGAAAACAACAGGAAGTGGCTGAAGCGCAAGTTGACACTATACCATCCCAGTTTAACAAATTCTGTAAAAAGTCTTGAGTTTCACGGGAGCATGAGAATGTCACAAACATGAAAAATTAGTCAGAAAATTCACAGAACATTAAAATGTCACTTTTTTGTAATAATAACAACTTGCTCTTTTCTTCTTTTATATGACATTGAAGATTACATAATTACTGCAAGCAATAAAAATCCAAATTTGAGGGTATACTATGGATCTGGCCAGCTTAGACTTAGATTCTACAGGTATTTGCATTATGATGTTGTCTACTATAGCCATAGCATTGTTCATTCTCTATTGCACCCTTATGTTGTTGGCTGTGGGAAAAAAACATCAATGCGCCACTAAAATAAGAAAGATGCTTGAGCTTGAAAAATTCCCAAACCAACTTTTGATAGTTGTGCCTTTCCATTCCACCAACTGTTTTAGAACCAGAAAATGCTGAGTGTAGGGTACTGACCTTGTTTAGGAAAGCCTTTATCTGACCATAGCCTTGCTTCTCTAAGAGTCTCCTCAGGAACAGGAAATTTGATATTGAAGACCAGAGCAGCATTTCCTGGCTGGGACTGAGGCTGCCTTCTGTGACTGTCTTCCTTTGCTGTGTTCTGACCTGGCGTTAACACCCCAGGCAGAATCAGTCTCACCCAGCAGATGGAATGGGGACCTTTAGGACAAATCATCCTATGCAAAGGAAGAACAGCTCACTTACTGCTCTTTATCCCCTCAGCAGACTGAGGATCAGGATAGGGGTAAGAAGAGCACCTCATCTCCTGTACAGCAAAGTGAGGAGAAATGCTTCTGCCTTGGCAAGTCCTCTTTCCAGACAGGTAATGGATAGAACCTCTTTCCAGACTGGTTAGAGTCTGCCTATTCTCACTTTTCCAAGCTAGATGGAGAGGCAAGGCAATCCACAAGAACTCAGGCCCCCAGGATGGCTTTGGGACCAGACGGTGTACTCACTGTGGGGAGGATATGTGTGAGGTGCTATTTCCTGCACTAGGCAGATGAGCACCATGCATTGTAGAAGGCGGTCCTTTATTACCAGGTTTCCAGCAAGGGAAGTTAAAGACACAGGGAACAGAAAAACAAGTCATCTGTCATTCCCTCTCAAACCTATTGCCTTCCCAGATGATTCCCATTACCCTAGGAGGTGAAACAAAGTACAAGATGTCAAACTGACAGAGAGGATGATATACTGCAAGTGTGATCTTTGAACCAGCGTACTGGAATCCAAGTCATCCTCTTCAATTAACAAGTGCAGAGGACCCAAGAAGGAAGCTGAAATATAAAGAATCATTTTGCAGCTACTACTAGACACATAAACACAGTAATGACTGTAAAAGTGGATATTGCCAGGGTCACAGAGACCCTTAATCAGAATTAAAAGGATGAGAGGTTTCTTATAGCTATATGGATTTCAGCTGCTAAGCTTTCAGTTCCTGCACAACTTGGAAATCACTATGTCAACAGTCAGAGACAAGTTTATCAAAAAACTATAGATCCAACTTGGAGTTAATTTCATGTCTCATATAAAGAACAGTCAAGTCTGTTCTTTGTAAACAATTACATAATGCATTAGAAGAGGGGAAAATCTACCCTTTCTTTCTCTCCTTTTATCCTGTTTTGCATGCTAGAGGGTGAATAAGACCTTTCCATTTTCTTCAATGACATTTCTATAAATACTCAATATTATTTTTCAAACAGAAATTATAAAATCTCTACATTTATTGTTCAGAAAGACATTGGCAGCCTCATAAAAGAATACTTGATCTCACATGTTTCAGTTGTATATGCAGTGTTGGAAACATACAAAAGTTCTTTAAGGCAGTGAGTTGAGAAGACTGGTTATCCTCTCTGACCCTTCTTACAGTGCTTCACCTCCCAGACATTTGAGGGAGAGTGTGAGCCTTCAGAATATGGTACAGAAACACAGAACCTCATCCTACCTCCAGGGAAGAACTCCAAACAGCAGATCATACCTAACTCTTTGCAAAGGAAATGACAGCTCTTCAGGACCCAGAAGGTATTCCCAAACACCTCATGAATCTTAATATATTTTATTATATAGAGCAGCTAGAGTGTTCTACTTGTGTCTTTTCCCCCTACATCCTTCCCATGAGATATGATATCAATTTTCTGCTGTCTGATGCATTATCTGTAGCACCAGAGGATATCGCCACACCACATTCCCTAAAGTGGCAGTCATCCCCCAGTCTGGACTAATATTGGGGATTTCCCTGACCCAGGTGCAGGACTTTGCACTTAGCCTTGTTGAACTTCATGACGTTCACATGGGCCCACTCCTCAAGGCTGTCAAGGTCCCTGTGGATGGCATCCCTTCCCACTGGTGTACCAACTGCACCACTCAGCTTGGTGTCGCCTGCAAACTTGCTGAGGGTGCACTCAATCTTACTATGTATGTGATTGATGGAGGTATTAAATAGCGTTGGTCCCAGTACAAATGCTTGAGGGACACCACTCATTAACCATTTGGACATTGAGCCTTTGACTCTAACTCTTGGATGTGGCCATCCAGCCAATTCCTTATCCATCTAACAGTCCACCCTTCAAATCCATATCTCTCTAATTTAGGGGCAAGAGTGTTATGGGTATGTTAAGAGGTAAGAATGTGGTAGAAATTTCTTTGCAAGGAACTGAAATTTTTAAAAAAATTATTAGGAGTAAACAAAGGAAAAAACATGAAGAATTCTTTTCTTGTCACAACTTATATTTACTGCATAAATTTTCACTCTTTTTCTGTTCTTCATTTATAAAGTCTATTTGTTTCTGTCCCTTTCACAGATCACGAGAACCAGTCGATCCTGATCACGTATGTACACTCCCTGCTTGGGTCACTGTGGGGCTGCCTGGTGCCAGGGGACCTCCTGCCCGACTACAGGCTTGTGTCTTTGGTTTCACAGTGGAGAATCCGGTGCAGGGAAGACTGTGAACACAAAACGTGTCATCCAATACTTTGCAACAATTGCGGCGAGCGGGGATAAGAAGAAGGAAGAGCAGCAGCCGGCAGGCAAAATGCAGGTGAGGTCCTAGGGGCAGGAACCCACAACTATCAGATTTATTTATGAGCTATATCATGACAATAAGATTTCTATTTTAGGGGACACTTGAGGATCAAATCATCAGTGCCAACCCACTGCTGGAAGCTTTTGGTAATGCCAAGACGGTGAGGAACGACAACTCCTCACGTTTTGTAAGTTGTCACCTGGGACAAAATTACTTTTTTCGTATCAGCACACTGACTCGAATATTCTTGCAGTCAGGACTGGTAAAATAGATCTCAATTAACTTTTCTGCTTCTTTCAGGGTAAATTCATCAGAATCCACTTCAGTGCCACAGGAAAACTGGCTTCTGCTGACATTGAAACATGTAAGTGACCCTCCTGGCCTGATCCCATTCCTTCCAGCCTTCTTCAGATCTTCAGTGCTAACTCAGTCCTACCGTCCTTGCTAGATCTGCTGGAGAAGTCCAGAGTCACTTTCCAGCTCAAGGCAGAAAGAAGCTACCACATATTTTATCAGATCATGTCCAACAAGAAGCCAGAGCTAATTGGTAGGAAAGATCACTAACTTCTCCAGACAAAGGTCATGGAACAACATTTAATTCCTTTACGTGCCAATTACATTTGATCTATATGTGTTTTGTCCTTCTTTTCAGAGATGTTACTGATCACCACCAACCCGTACGACTACCAGTATGTGAGTCAGGGTGAGATCATGGTTCCCAGCATTAACAACCAGGAAGAGCTGATGGCCACGGATGTAAGTAATGCACAGAAGTTTCCTTAGGTGGACTCTGACCTTTAACAGGCATGGTACTTACTCTAATGATTCTTCTGTTAGAGTGCCATTGACATCCTGGGCTTCACTCCTGATGAGAAGACAGCCATTTATAAGCTGACGGGGGCTGTCATGCACTATGGCAACCTGAAGTTTAAGCAGAAGCAGCGTGAGGAGCAGGCAGAGCCGGATGGCACAGAAGGTACCAGCACGATATATACCGCAGCACAGTATATACCAGAACAGTCACTAATACAGGCAGTAATTCAGGGTCAGAATCATTGACTCAGCTTGCGCATTTCCCCAGATGCTAGTATTGTAGAATATAAGCGTGTCCTAACCAGAGGACTTTGCTGGAAGAACACAACTCAGTGGAAGATGCAGATCATTTTGAACTATGCAAAGTATAAGGTCCAGTGAAGCCTAAAGCATGCTTCCATTGGCTGACAAGGTAGGAGTCAGGCAGAAGAAAAGCAAGATTTACCACTCTACTGAATGGAAGCTTCCCAGACCTGGCACAGAACCGGGAACCACTCCGCTCACTGACAAGTTTATGCACCCAGGTAGCTACTATCATTTACCATCAGCTGTAGTCACCTCCTAACGGTACTGTTTCCAGGTGACAAGAAGCCAGAATCCTGAAGCTGCTCTGCTTCAAAGCCTGTATTCTGGAGACAACTCACAATGCCTGAACTGAGAGGATTGTGCTGCTTCATTTTACATGGAGGGTAAAAAAGGAACATCATTTAATACTGCAGCTGTGGCTCATACGTTCTACATTTTCTGTAGAGTCTCAGCATGTCTCCAGGACTTCTGTTTGAAAAATAGATGTCTAAGATACGTCTATCATGTTTGCTTTGCCTAGAATTGTTCAAAGGTGCATTCCTTTAAAAGTTCATGGAAGTATTTCCATGAAACCAGAGTTAGTTGCATATATCATAAACGCGTATGATTAAGGGGTTTTTTTCTGGAGTTGTTTTTTAGTGTGTGTGGTTTGGGGTTTTTTTAGGAAAGTTAAGACATAAATGAAAATGACTGCAAGGAATACAATAGCAATGAATCTGCTAATGATGAATAGTAATAGTAGAATAGGCTACAAATCATAGTTGTAACTTTACTTAAGTGATGGTATTTTGCTGACCAAATCTTGGAAATATTTGGATCAGTGTATGTAACACTGATTCCACTGAAATCAGTTCTGTTGCACAGACACTATAATACTCTTCTGAGGATTACTCCGAACCTGTGAACAAATTCTTCAGTGTGGCAAAGTCATCTTTTGTTTTGCTAGTTTTATTTGCTCATAAAACTGGGAGAGAACTGTGGTAGTTGTCTTCTCCACCTCCTGTGGACTACATTTACTGTGCAATCTTTCTTTCTTTATCTGCTTTTGAAAACGTTGAGGAAAACGTGCATGCTATTCCAGTACTTCACTATCCTTACTCATTGGAAATTTTTCCCCAATTCTAAACTAAATATCTCTTGACACAATTTCAGTCTGTTAGATCATGTCCAATATTCATGCAGCAATCTGCTATACTTTTTTGTCATGATTTCATGTGAATTATATAAGCATTCTTGAACAAATCATTTTACATACTGTGCCCGCTGGCAGAGTTTGAATTCAATAGTAAAAACAATAACAGAAGGTAAAATGTCAAACTTTTTGTTTGAGGATGCACTTCTAAAAATAGCCCTTCATCTCCTATGTTTAGCTGTAGATTTGTAAAGGCATAATTGGCACTTAGGCATTATTACATCTTTAAAGTTACCCTACCACAAGTCACTGAAACAAATTGCACTGTATTTGCTTCTGAGAGGATCTGCAATTGTTCATCCTGTTCATCATCCCAGGCTTATCTTTCTGGGGTTTTTTCAGCTTTTATTATTGAGAAGTCTGCCTACCTAAATGTCTCTAAACTGATTTTTCATTCAAACTTCAAAATAAACTAAGAATAGGTGAAGAAAAAAATAGCCAACATAATTGCTCCATTATTACTGTGGAATGTTGTTTATGATGAACTACAAATACATTACTTTTTTATCTTAACTAATCTTTTATATTTACTAGAATTGCCTTTTAATGAGTGTTTTAAAGGAACACTAATGTCTGCTGGTAACATAGCAACTGATTTTTTTGGTCTTTAGTTGCTGACAAGGCTGCCTACCTAATGGGTCTGAACTCAGCTGACCTGCTCAAGGCCCTCTGCTACCCCTGAGTCAAGGTTGGGAATGAATATGTAACCAAGGGTCAAACAATGCAGCAGGTAACAAAAATCCCTGTTTTGTTGACAAACCCTCCAGACTTCCTCTTTTGCTCTGCATGACAACTACAAGCCTTCTGTTTTTTTATTTTAGGTGTACAATTCAGTAGGTGCCTTGGCAAAGGCTGTGTTTGAGAAGATGTTTTTGTGGATGTTTTTTCGCATCAACCAACAGCTGGATACCAAGCAACCGAGACAGTACTTCATTGGTGTCCTGGACATTGCTGGCTTTGAGATCTTTGATGTAAGAACAGTGTTTTATTACCATGCTTTTAGAAGTAACTCTATTGTGTGCCAAAATACTTACGAAGGAACAATGCCCTTTTTTTTTGGCAGAAATGGTTTGATCCTTTCCATTTGCATCTAAAGGATCACAATTCCCACAAGTTTTTAATTGGGAATAGATTTTTCTGTTGCACTTATGCCAATGGAAATCCATAAATGCTTTTTTTTGACTAATTACAAACAGTAGACTAACATGGCATTTGGTACCTAATGCAGAGACACCAGTTCCATAGACGCAATTTGTGCTTAGAAGGCTTGGGACATGCTTTGAAATCAGCATTTGGAAATACTGGATAAACTGTTGCGCTATGGACTCTCCCGTAACTGAACTTGCCCAGTCTAGTAAAAATCAAAACTGGCAAGTCTGAAATATTATGGTGATCTGAGCTTCTAGGGGTCATAAACATATGGATAAAGTTTAGCTTGACAAAAGAGGCACACTGATGGAGGGTCCAGACTCTTGGCTGAGCAAAGAAGTAACACTCGCAGATCCTCATGTAATTTGGTACAAAAAGCCAGCACTGTTCTTTATCCCTAGCTTTCTAAATTTACATTAATTCTAATCTCTGTAATTGTGCAGTTCAACAGCCTGGAGCAGCTGTGCATCAACTTCACCAATGAGAAACTGCAACAGTTCTTCAACCACCACATGTTTGTGCTGGAGCAGGAGGAGTACAAGAAGGAAGGAATTGAATGGGAGTTCATTGACTTTGGGATGGACCTGGCTGCCTGCATTGAGCTCATTGAGAAGGTATTTGTATAATTCACAATGTGTAATATTTTCAGAAATGCATTAGTGTTTATATATTTATAAATGTATCTTGAAAGGGTAAATGTGATATTGTAAATACATAAGTTTAGATTATTTTATGATTTGCTCTGCTGAGCAGAACAACAATCCCCCGGAGCGTTATTATTGTCCCACTAAGGAAGCTATTTCTTTATCTGTGATTCTTTCTGCCTTTTCTCCTTTTCCTCCTTCCTTCTGCTTCTTCCAGCCCATGGGCATCTTCTCCATCCTGGAAGAGGAATGCATGTTCCCCAAGGCAACTGACACCTCTTTCAAGAACAAGCTCTATGACCAGCATCTGGGCAAGTCCAGCAACTTCCAGAAACCCAAGCTTATCAAAGGCAAGGCTGAGGCCCAATTCTCCCTGGTGCACTATGCTGGCACAGTGGACTACAACATCTCTGGCTGGCTTGACAAGAACAAGGACCCCCTGAATGAAATTGTTGTGGGGCTGTACCAGAAATCATCAATGAAGACAATGGCCTTACTCCTTGCCTCTGGAGGAGAAGCGGGTCAGGTCTGTGAAATTCATATTTTCATTTTTATTTAATGGCTCTACCAGAGCCATGAATATCAGCTAGAGTGTTCTAAAGAAACTACATGTTGTGCAGAGTCTCCCATGGTTTGAATTTATTAATAAAGGAAAAGATGTATTTCAGGCCTGCCACCATGATAATCCCTTGGATCCTTTCGTCCTGTGTTCCTTTAGATTAAGTGTTGACTCTGTTTCCCACTGCATCCTCTGTTCCTTTGTTAGCATGACTGATACATATGAACAAGCTTCTTGTAGTCTCATAGAGAAAAATTTTACAAATCAAAGTTGTAAAACCATCTTTTTTTGGTGTTCTTCAGAAAGTGGTGGTGGTGGCAAGAAGGGAGGCAAGAAGAACGGTTCTTCTTTCCAGACTGTATCAGCTTTTTTCAGGGTAAGTACAGAAGTCATTCTCTCTATTTTTTTTCAGTTAAAGATTGTGAAACCTCACACTATCTCCAACAAGGCCATTTTACTGCACCTACTAACATTTTTATGCATCAAGAACATCTCTTCAGTTATTCATAAAACAGCTGACTACAAGTCAGCTGAGGCCAGCTGAGGAAGATACATCTTGATCTAGCCTTTCTTCGAATGTTGGAAAATGTAATTAGGTCAGGCTACAGTTTCATTTACTCATGAGTACACTGGTTGGTAGGATCTCCCTCTGCCTTGGGAGGACAATGGTGGATCTGGTTACCTGACTCAGGGAGTCTCAAGTCTGGATCAGCACATACAAAAATGTATGTGCATTTGCACATGATAACACATAACACATAATACATAACACATAATTGTTTGCACATGATTATACATATATAGCAAGGCAATAGGGAAATGCCAAGGCCAGTTACCTTTCCACCAATGACAGAGCTTAAGGCAGATGGAAACACTCTTGTTTCAGCACCTGTGGCATCTAGCTACTATCTGGCATCCTGAACATTTTTTCACACTGTGAAAGAGGTATTTGTCTGAGCAGCTTTGCCCCTGCTCCAAACCAGGGCTAAACTGAGAACTGTTAGGACCTAGCTAGTAAAAGTGATTGCTAAAATTAGAGATAGTTGATGGGTTTGCTTTTAAAAACACTTCTAGGAAGGGGTGCTGTAGGACCTGCCACTCATGTCTTTTCTCTGTGACTTGTGACCCCCATTCTCACTGAACAGGGAGTCTTTTTTGTCTTCCCCTGCTGAACCTTTGTCAAATACATCTTTGCAAGTAGCACCTAATTCCATTAAGCTTCCCTTTCCCAGCCTTCTCGGCAAAATTGGTCCTTGCCTCTATTCCCTTTTGTCCTATTTTTGGTTTTGTTTCTGTTCCCATCGATAGTCAGTGTCGTGCATAGAGTAAGAATCTGGTGATTACAAAGAATCGTCTTTCACTCAAAATTATGCCTTTTGCCACAAACATCTGATCACCATTCTCCATAGGTGTCCTGTCTGAGTGGACAGTATCCCTCAGTCTTGTGAAAACACATTACAGAGCTTTGTGACTTTCTCTCATGCTCAAGACTAAAAGGCAGAAGAAAACTCAAACTGGGATGGCTATAGGTGGGAATAATAAATCCATTATTGCTTTCCAACGCTTTTCTCACATCTGACAGTATAACTGCAGAGGTACTATTTCTTAATGAAAAATCTTTACTCATGAACCCACAGGAGAACCTAAACAAGCTGATGACCAATCTACGGAGCACTCACCCCCATTTTGTGTGCTGTATCATCCCCAATGAAATAAAAACCCCTGGTAAGAACCTCAAGTAGAGAGAAATCAGTGTGATGCAGCCATTATTCTCTATGCTTTATCATGAAGTATCAAATAATTGTCTTATTTGCTTAGGCGCCATGAAGCATGAACTGGTGCTACACCAGCTGCGCTGTAATGGTGTGCTGGAAGGGATCAGAATTTGCAGAACGGGATTCCCCAGTAGAATCCTCTATGCAGACTTCAAACAGAGGTCAGTTTCCTTTCTGCTCTCCATTCTGTCTTCACTGCATAAGTTGTACATCTTGACTATTTTAACTTTTCTGGTTTTTTTGAATGCCAACTCTATCTGATTATAACTGAAAGAAGGGGGAAATGCTGGAATGTAGAACCAAAGGCAACATGTATGGCTAGCAGAAGAGAAATTGTTGAGAAATGAAGAGATAAGTCAGGTGTCCTTACCGATTGCTGTTCATCACACAACTCTGTGTGTCATGTCTCTGAATGCCAGTGTCTCTGAATATGGAAGCACAATAGAGCTATACAAGCCAATGTTCACAAGATTAAAACATGCAGATTGGGATGTGGCTACAATACATTCACAGACAAAAATTACAAACTCAGATAGAGTGCTTTGGCCATTGTATCAGCTGGAAGTTTCAGGGGAAGATGCTTTCCTCCTATATGCATAGTGGCAATGTTCCTCTCTAGCAATTTTCTACAGCATAGTTTAAGTGAAAAGGTATCGGGCTGAAATGGCTGGAGATAAGTGTCCTCTTTTCATCTATGACTGATCACCTAAAGACAATAAAAGTTTCCTTAATTTTGTTATCAGATTGGGACTTCATTATAACTGTATTTTTAAAAAGGAATGGAATTCCAACTTCCTCAGCCTGTTTCTGCTGCAAAGACTGCTCTTAATTTCAATAAACAGTATAACCTTATGACTTGGTATTGCCTTCATTCATATTTCCTCTCATTCCACAGATACAAGGTGCTTAATGCCAGTGTTATCCCAGAGGGACAGTTCATTGATAGCAAGAAGGCTTCTGAAAAACTCCTTGCATCCATCGATGTGGACCACACCCAGTACAAATTCAGTCACACCAAGGTACAAATGCTGTTTGGCTGATGTACTGTGCTTGCAATACCTGACAATTATATACTGCAACATTCTCTTCCTCAAGGTGTTCTTCAAGCTGGGCTGCTGGGACTTCTGGAGGAGATGAGAGATGATAAGCTGGCACAGCTCATCACTCGCACACAGGCCAGGTGCAGGGGTTACCTGATGAGAGTGGAGTTCAAGAAAATGATGGAGAGGAGGTAGACATTCATCTTCAGTTAAAGTCACTGCACTTGGGGGAAAGTGTTGACACTCGTCACACTGAAAATATTCAATGTACATTTTAATTATGCTTCAGGGAGTCCATCTTCTGCATCCAGTACAACATTCGTGCATCTATGAATGTGAAGCACTGGCCCTGGATGAAGCTGTTCTTCAAGATCAAGCCCTTGCTGAAGAGTGCAGAATCTGAGAAGGAGATGGCCAACATGAAGGGGGAGTTTGAGAAAACCAAGGAAGAGCTTGCAAAGTCTGAGGCAAAGAGGAAGGAGCTGGAGGAGAAAATGGTTTCTTTGCTGCAGGAGAAAAATGATCTGCAGCTCCAAGTGCAAGCTGTAAGTACTATCAGTATATTTCTTCTAGGGGAAAATAAGTAAGGTCTAAATTCTCTCTCATAGTATGGAACTCTCACACTGCACACTAAATTGCCTTAGAAAATATTTTAATCTGAATCACTAAAGGTAATATTGAGACCATTCAGTTTCAATATTATAATATAAGGTTCTAACCTGGGAATGACTTTTTAAGTCTCTATGCCTACAGGTATGTTTCTCCATGCAAGGTCACAATATAAGGTCCAGCTGTAGTCACTAGAGATTTGGTATATACAGTTAGAGTCTGGAGAGCAATTCAGTTGACTGCTTACTCTGGTTTTAATCAGTTGCCTAAGTAAAAGAGCCTTATGTCGATTCTTATGATACATGATATCTCACCTGTCCTCCTCCAGCTACTATTCCAGGAAGACACAAACACCCTCCACATCCTAACTGTCAGCCCTATGTGTGTCTCCAACGTCCTTTGGAAGATCAAAAGATTTGGCAATATTTACACAATGCTCTTGTGTCTTTAAGTGTCTACTTCACAGCTTCAAAATAAAGACAGATTCAAATGGAAACCACTAATTGCATCTAGATTATGTATCAATTTATCTGGAACAAAGAAGGTGAATTCTAAGTCAGTCTTGGAAAGAAAATCTTTTACAGAGATAAAACAAAAAGATCTGTGCACAATTGTATTCAGATATTAACTTTCAGAGAAAATAATCAAAATCTTTAGGAAAAAAAAATATTTTTAGATATTTAAATATCTTATCTATAAATAAAAAAAAGAAAGAATACTTCATAA
Source organism: Balaeniceps rex (assembly GCA_013401315.1). NCBI lineage: Eukaryota > Metazoa > Chordata > Aves > Pelecaniformes > Balaenicipitidae > Balaeniceps > Balaeniceps rex. Next base: position 14,504 of record VYZW01052411.1, read on the forward strand.
GAGTAAAAAAAGACCAGAACAAAAACCTACTCTGATTTAAAAGGAGCAGTGCAAAAATAATTTCCCACAAGATAATAATAATTCCATGTTTCTTTTTTTCAGCAGGAAATACCCTTTTTCTACTCAGCTTTTGCTAAAACTTGAGATTAGCAAACAAAAATATGTTTCTCTAACAGGAAGCTGATGCTTTAGCTGATGCTGAGGAAAGATGTGACCAGCTCATCAAAACC